>LPNX010222108.1:616262-628695 GCA_001517045.1 Pseudotsuga menziesii | reverse complement strand
CTTTATGCCCTCTAAGAATATTATTTGCACCATTTCATAACACTCCTTGGTATCCTTTATTGCATTTATGAAGTTGTTTGTAAATAAGATAATTTCTCTTTGGCCGTTATCTTTAATTGACAACTAAATTATTTTTCTATCCTTTATAATGTCTTGAGTTCTTCTCAAGTGATTTATATCTCCATTGGGCATCCACAAACTACTTATATTTTTCATTTTAGTCCTTCTGTTGACTTGGACTTGAGCATGAATTTTATTTATATGTTTGACAAAATGATTCTATATCATCACTCATTTGGACATGTTGAGTGAAAATCTATCATATCTAAAACACTAATTAGATTATTTTGATGCATAAAATTCAATGATCCTCGACAAAGTGTGTGCTCTAGAATGAAAAGGATATATATAAGCATACCATACTGATGTCGTAAGAGTTGTCAGGTAAAGAACTGTAAATGAAAAGGATATAGATTATTTACATATTTATTGGAATAATCTCCACCATTATCTGTGTGAAGGATATTGATCCCCTTACCAAATTGTTTCTCTGCAAGAGCTTTAAAATCTAGAAGAAAAGCAAACACATCAGATTTGTGTTTTAAGAAGTATATCCCTATGTATATAGAGATGTAATCAATGGAGGTTAGTACCAGGCCTGGAAATTGACGGCCCGCATAATGTTTTTTCACTTTTTAGACGTATTTGACAGCTCTTTAAAAAATTAAAACATCATAGATGACGGGCATATAAAAATTCAAACTATAGATTTGACATTTACTATTTTATATCTCTCGTCATAAATATTAATAATGGCTCTATATGCAGGTTCTAGGTGCAGGTTCTCTTCATTCGAACCATAGATCTCAAGTTACAACGTTCTTGTTCAGGTTAGCATTTCTCTGAGTTTCTATTTTCTTTATGTATGATGTTGTCTAAGGATGAAGGTATTTATGTATATGACCATTGTTCTTCTATTTCCGTTTACATAAATGGAACAATATATAGGGCTCCTAAAAGTGGCCGTAATAAGGGAATTGATCTAGTTGCTTTATATTTTATGAATATCTCTAATCCTTATGTGGTGGTCAGCCTAGGTAACGAAGTGTGTGCCATTTCTCACTTTGTTTTTGCTACAATTTTGAACATTTTGCATATTTTTATGGTGTAAAAGCTAGGATGGATTGGGGTTTGCAATTTCTCAATTCGATTTTGTACTTGTGTTTTGTTTTTTAATTTTAGTAATCGTGGAAAGGGAAAATAAAAAACACTAAGAATCTGGGTTGGGTTGGGGTTTGCACTTTAAATTCGATTCTACACTGATTTATTTTAAATTTATTAACCAGGGAAAGGGGTAAAAAATCCAGGTTGGGGTTTGCAATTTAAATTCGATTTTACAGTGATTTATTTTAAATTTATAAACCAGGGAAAGGGGTAAAAACACCTAGAATGCCATTTTTTTTAAGTTACATTAGGGAAATAAGTAAAAACACCTAGAATGCCATTTTTTAATTGCAGGCTACTTGTAGCATGCCATTTTTTTCTCATCGTGAGCACTACAATCCACAGGCTTATTATTAAGGCTTTTGGTTTGACTATTTTCCCAGAGGCTATGATTCTGCCAACGAGTTATTGGTCGGGGATATGATTTTTTACATGAATTTTGTTGTGGTTTCTCTCTTATAGACAATGGTTAGGAATTTAATAAATTACTTGATACTGGCTAGCTTTAAAATACCAAATTTTATAGTAGCACTTACTTCTTACCCAATTAATTTAGTTGACAGTCATGAATTTAAAGTAAATGTAATGTGAAAGGCTTGAAAAATACAACCCCGTCATTAAATTTCGATTTGATAGGCATAATAGATTTGAATTTCCAGGCCTGGTTAGTACGTATATTTATTTATTCATATATATGTGAGTAAAGGGAACACTAATGTGACTGTGCACAAAATCAAGAAGTGATGTCTCTCTCTTAGCCTTTCCTTTCTCAAATCTCTCTTTAAGGTGCCTACCAAGAGTACTATATTGGACAAACTCAATCTAAGAAGGATATAGGTGGCAACCCCACTATCCCTTCCTGTTTGATTAATTGATGCAATTAACGTAAGTTAATATGCCCAAACATATCATGCCATAAGTTTTTAGAATGCATTAACAAAGCTAAAGTAGGAGTTTTAAGCAAAAACTTTGCAAAAACATACAATTTATTTTTGTGATCAACTTTTCTAAGTGAAATATTTCAATTTTTTTTTCTTAAATCTACCAACATGCATCGCTTTTTCGACGATGTTTCAATCCTTCTGTCCAACATCTGACACATAAAGGTAACGCTCAACTGATGCTTTGTATTAACCTTTTGACGGTAGTGCCATGACTCCGACACTTCAGGCCACCAGACGACCGATCTTTCAAGTGTCAGTGTGCGTCGAAAATCCGACGCATTCTGGATAAAAACACCGACGACATTGCCATGACTATGACACTTGTTCCCATCGAAAGGATGACCCTTCAAGTGTCGGTAGGCATCATATTTTCGACGGTTTATTCAAGTTTTGATTGATACTTTAAAAGCGAAAACTGTCAAATAGGCGACACCATGGTGTGTCAGATCTTCGACCCACTTTGCTAGGATGTTGAATATCCGATGTTATGAGACCGACGGCAAAAAAAAGTGTATGTGTAGAAGATGCGACAACAAAGTGTTGAATTTCAGACATACAAGGTGTCAGATTTTGGGTTGAAATTCTGTTGTGGACCTTGGTTTGACCAACCCTTAATGAACGTCAAAATAGATCCAAATCTCATAAAAATAGGTGTCCATGCTTATCTCTCAAATGGGTAGACAAATCCACCTCCAGAACTCAATTCTGAGAAAGTAAAGAAAAGTGCATCATTTCAACCTTGAACGAGGGCCAAAATAGCTCCAGATCTCAAAAAAATAGGTGTCCATGCTTATCTCTCAAATGGGTGTCTAAATCTATTTTAAAATTTCAATTACGAGAAAGTCGATAAAAGTGTGTATTTTCAACCTTGGTTTGACCAACCTTGATAGAGGGCCAAAATATCTCAAAATATCATAAAAATAGGTGTTCATGCTTATCTCTCAAATGGGTATCTAAATCTACTTTAAAATATCAATTCCAAGAAAGTTGACAAAACCGCATGTTTCCAACCTTGGTTTGACCAACCTTGAATGAGGGCCAAAATAGCTCCAATTCTCATAAAAATAAGTGTCCATGCTTATCTCTCAAATGGGTACTTAAATCCACTTTCAAAAATCAATTATGAGAAAGTCGAAAAAAGTGCATATTTTCAACCTTGGTTTGACCAACATTGAACAAGGGCCAAAATAACTTCAAATCTCATAAAAATGGGTGTCCGTGCTTATCCCTCAAATGGGTATTTAAATTCACTTTCAAAAATCACTTCTAGGAAAGTCGATAAATGTGCATCTTTTAAACGTTGGTTTAACCAACCTTTAACAAGGGCCAACATAGCTCCAAATCTCATAAAAATAGGTTGCCATGCTGATCTCTCAAATGGGTATCCAAATCTACTTTAAAATTTCAATTTCGAGAAAGTCGACACAAGCACATATTTTGAAGCTTTGTTTGATCAACCTAGAATGAGGGCCAAAATAGCTCCAAATCTCATAAAAATAGGTGTCCATGCTTATCTCTCAAATGGGTACCTAAATCCACTTTGAAAACTGAATTCCAAGAAAGTCGACAAAAGGGCATATTTTAAACCTTGGTTTGACCAACATTAAACGAGGGCCAAAATACTCCAAATATCAATAAATAAGTGTCCATGCTTATCTCTCAAATGGGTACCTAAATCGAATTTCAAAACTAGATTTCGAGAAATTCGACAAAAGTGCATATTTTCAACCTTGCTTTAACAAACCTTGAACGAGGGCCAAAATACCTCCAAATCTCATAAAAATAGCTGTCCATGCTTATCTCTCAAATGGGTACCTAAATCCATTTTCAAAACTCAATTCTGAGAAAGTTGACAAAAGCGCATCTTTTCAAACTTGGTTTGACCAACCTTGAACGAGGGCCAAAATAGCTCCAAATCTCATAAAAATAGGTGTCCATGCTTATATCTCAAATGGTTATCCAAATCTAATTTAAAATTTGAATTTTGAGAATGTCAACAAAAGTGCATATTTTCAACCTTGGTTTGACCAACATTGAACGAGGGAAAAAAAAACTCCAAATCTCATAAAAATAGGTGTCCATGCTTATCTCTCAAATGGGTACCTAAATCCACTTTCAAAACTCAATTCTCATAAAGTCGACAAAAGTGCATATTTTCAACCTTGGTTTGACTAACCTTGAATGAGGGAAAATAGCTCCAAATCTCATAAAAATAGGTGTCCATGCTTATCTCTCAAACGAGTACCTAAATCCACTTTCAAGACTCAATTCCAATAAATTCAACAAAAGTGCATATTTTCAACCTTGGTTTGATCAACCTTGAACAAGGGCCAACATAGCTCTAAATCTAATTAAAATAGGTGTCTATGGTTATCTATCAAATGGGTACCTAAATCCAATTTCAAATCTCAATTACGAGAAATTCGACAAAAGTGCATATTTTCAACCTTGGTTTGAACAACCTTGAACGAGGGCCAAAATAGCTCCAAATCTCATAAAAATAGGTGTCCATGCTTATCTCTCAAATGGGTACCTAAATCCATTTTCAAAACTCAATTACGATAAAGTCTACAAACGTGCATATTTTCAACCTTAGTTTGACCAACGTTGAACGAGGGCCAAAATATCTCCAGATCTCATAAAAATAGGTTTCCAATCTTATCTCTCAAATGGGCATCTAAATCTACTTTAAAATTTCAATTCGGTGAAGGTCAACAAAATTACATATTTTCAACCTTGGTTTGACCAACATTGAACATGGGAAAAAATAACTCAAAATCTCATAAACATAGGTGTCCAGGCTTATCTCTCAAATGGGTACCTAAATCCACTTTCAAAACTCAATTTTGAGAAAATTGACAAAAGTGCATATTTTAAAGCTTGGTTTGACAAATCTTGAACAAGGGCCAAAATAGCACGAAATCTCATAAAAATAGTTTTCCATGCTTATCTCTCAATAGGCGACCTAAATCCACTTTCAAAACTCAATTCCTTGAAACTTAACAAAAGTACATATTTCCAACCTTGGTTTGACCAACCTTGATAGATGGCCAAAATAGCTCCAAATCTCATAAAAAGAGGTGTCCATGCTTATCTCTCAAATGGGTACCTAAATCCACTTTCAAAACTTAATTTCGAGAAAATTAACAAAAGTGCATATTTTAAACCTTGGTTTTACAAACCTTGAATGAGGGCTAAAATAGCTCCAAATATGATAAAAATAGGTGTCCATGCTTATCTCTCGAATGGGTACCTAAATCCACTTTAAAAACTCAATTCCAAGAAAGTTGACAAACGTTCATCTTTTCAACGTTGGTTTGGCCAACCTGGAACGAGGGCCAAAATAAATCCAAATCTCATTAAATAGGTATCCATGCTTATGTCTCAAATGGGTACCAAACCTACCTTAAAATTTCAATTTTGATAAAGTGGACAAAAGTGCATATTTTCAACTTTGGTTTGACCAACCTTGAACATGGGCCAAAATAGCTCCAAATATCATAAAAATAGGTGTCCATGCTTATCTCTCAAATGGGTACCTAAATCCACTTTCAAAACTCAATTCTGAGAAGGTCAACAAAAGGGCATATTTTTAACCTTGGTTTGAAAAACCTTGAACGAGGGCCAAAATAGCTCAAAGTCACATAAAATAGGTGTCAATGCTTATCTCTCAAATGGATACCTACAAAACTCAATTCAGAGAAAGTCGACAAATGTGCATCTCTTTAACCTTAGTTTGACTAACCTTGAACGTCGGCCAAAATAGCTCCAAATCTCATAAAAATAGGCGTCCTTTCTTATCTCTCAAATGGGTCACAACAGAATTTGAGGCCAAAATCCGATGGCTACCATGTCTGAAATTCGACACTAACTTGTCGAGTATTCGACACCCTCAATTTTTTTTGTCGTCGGTGGCGTAACGTCGGATAGTTGACAGCCAAGCCAAGGTCGTCGGATTTCCTACGGCACGACCGTCGGATTTCCTACGGCAATGCCGTTGGATTTCCTACGGAAAGGCTATTAGATTTCCTACGGCAAGGCTGTCAAATTTCCTACGACAATATACCGTCGGAGCCACAACAATTTCATTGGATTGACATGAAATCAGACAACAACTGCTAGGAATTGAACATCGGATAACCGACGTGATACTGTATATTAATAAAAAAAAATTATATTGAGTGGCAAGTTTACTTTGAGATATGCTATAGATATCATTGTATTTTGATATATTTTGGTGGATGTTGTTGAGTTTTAATACATCATCAGGACAAAAGATATGTAGGTCTCTTCATTTGAAAGAGGCTTCAACACAGATGGAATCTAGGTAGCTATATGTAAATAATTTGATACTTATAGGTAGCTATGAGAAGCACATTGCATGATGTAAGAATAAGTTGGCAAGTGGATATGACATGAAAGGCATTGGCCTTGTGCAATAGATTTCTGGGTCTATAGGTTTTTCATCTATAGATTTGGCACAAAGTGGAGATTCTAAAGAGAATTCACATGCTAGACCACAATCCTTGGTGACTCCTATGGTTCCAAATATAATGTTGCTAATTTAGATTTTAATTTGGTAAACACATCTTTGAATAGGCATTGGAGTGGTTCACTTGTGTGCCTTGTGAATGTTAGGAATCATATTTCTTTTGCAATGAATACTATTGGTGAATTCATGGTTGAACCTAGTCAAATTCATTAAAATGTTGTCAAACATGTGCACAAAAATTTAGATGGAAAAGTTCATTATGGCATGAGGTATGAGGGAGGTAGAGTCACTATTGCATGGAATTTTAAATTCAAATGCACAAGGGATGCACACAGAAGGAAGAGTACTCCTAGTCATTGCCTTGAGTGGGGATCAAGGATGATATATTGGATCAATAACAGGCAGAGTGCAATTTCTCTCAGTTCAGCTGAAACTAGAAATATGCCAATGCCATTGACATGTTATAAGGTTGTTTAGATTTGAAAGATCATTAGAAAGTTCACCAATCATAGGTTGAAAACCATTGTTGTTAACTACGACAATTACAGTTGAATCACGCTCTGTATGAATCCATCATTTCATAATCAGTCCAAGCACATTGACATCTAGTAACATTTCACCAAAAATAGAGTACACAATGGAACTATTTTTCTTGGTTCCCATCCCATTAATATATAGGTCATTTACATTGTAATGAAACCTCTTGCAAAGGAAATGTTTGATATTCGAAGATAGAAGTTTGGTTTGTTAGATAACACCTTCCTCACAAAAGGTAAAGTGGTAATTTTTTATTGCTCAAAGGTGTTCTCCTAATAAGAGAGCACATGAAGTAGTTGAACTCAGCTAATGGTACCCAAAAAAATTCTTTTAACAGACTAGATTTGCATAAACACTTGAAGGGTCAACTTAGGTCACAACAACACACTACTTTACAACAATTAAACATTTAGATTTTAGCGAATGTTACTAATGACAATGACATTCCATAGAGACGCCACCCTCATCCACTACCATTGTTGGCACTCACAAGACGAGAGGTAGCAGCTTTAGCTTCAAACACTCCATCATTGTGTGGGGCCAGTGTACCTTGTGGTGATTCTAGTCCTAGTGTTCCACAACCACTTCAATAAGAGAAACAAAATTAGAAGTTGCTAGGGGGAAGAGGAAAGCTATCTTTGCAGATAGCACAAGTGTTTTCCAATTTACAATCTAGATTCTAAAACTTAAAATTATTTTATCAACTCTTTGTTATGGGATTTGTAAACATTATAAGCAATTTAAAACTTCAGTTTGACCTATTGCCTGCATATTACAACCCTTTGGTCAAGATGCCCTTTTCCATTTCTTAGTTGCTGCTCTCTTATATATTTTGTTGATGGAAAATTTTATCTATTAGAATTGAAAACTTGAAGGTTGATGTTAGGGTTTATTGTTTAATGACCATAATTGATAGATGGTTGATGTTACTTGTGACGAAATGGTTGATACTTTAATTATTATCATTAATCTACTACAAAAAAACTATGTTTTCTTATTTTTGCAACTAATTTAACACTGTGGTTTGCTTAAATTTATATATGCATCAAAATGTATTAAAACATACATCACATAAAAGTTGCTCTTTAGAGCCATTTGGAAACCAATGTTTCCACTAGGGGCTTCACTCCCAACAACCTTGTTTAAAATCTTTGTTGTCGTCAAATTGTAAAACACTCATTTAGATGGGCATATTATGTGTAGCCTATTAAACTGTTAAAGATATTAGGGAAGTCAAATACTTTCATTTTAAGTGCATCACTTATTCCACTATGTGCTTCAACTCCCAGCAGCCTTGCTTTATAGCTCTATTATCATGTAGTTGTAGAAACTGTTAGTTTTTGTAGTTCATGCAAGTACTTGTACATAGGCCAGGTTTTGAGCATGTAGGTGTCATCCAAAAGACCTCACTGGGAGCATGCTTGAGAGGGAAAGCGACTTTTATGTTATAATGGCTAAGAGGTGACTCCAGTTGTGTCGACAAAATATTAAGTTGTAGTCGCAGATCTCAGGTGATATAAAATCATTTAGGAGATATAGGGGGCCCATGGAATTTTAGTCATTGTAATGATATAAAAAGAAGCCTAAGGAGGTGAATGAACGGAGTCACACAGAGTGAGTGAGGCCTCATTGAGAGGTTGGAGAAGGACTCTCATCCAAGTGTGTGGGTGCAAGGGCAAGGTTAGAGGAAAGGATCAAGGTGCAACAAAGAAGGTAGCATCTGGGTGATAGTCTAGGATATATTGTTGTGATTGTGTTATTTCTCAATGGGCCATTATCCCAGGATGGGAGCCCAATATTTTGATTCTTAATAAATATCATTGTTTGCTGGTTTTTCCCTAGTTGGGGTTTTCCGGAAATGAGAGTTATTTCGTGTGTTTTTCCACTGTGTAATTAGTTAGGATCTCAATGTATTTCCACTTAACAATTGCAATAAATTATTTGTGAGTGTAAATCAGATCTGGTATCTGAAACACTATCATAAACACTCATTTAGATGGCATCTTATTGGTAGCATATATAATTGTTCCAGTTCTTAGGGAAGTTGCAAACTTTCATGTGAGGAGAATCGCTTATTCCAACAACCTTGTTTTATAGGTCTATTATCATTTAGTTGTAGAAACATTCCTAGCATGTTATTAGTAGCATATTTAATTGTTCAAGTTCTTAGCAAATTTGCACACTTTCATGTGAAGTGCATCACGTATTCGTACTAAATCATTGAGGTCAGTGTACACATGATCACTCAATCTTGGAGGAATTCCTAGGCTCCAAAACTAAATTCTTTGCAACTTAATCAAATTTTCTATGACGATGGAAATTTTAAATAGAACGTGGGCTTCATCAACTTTAGAAGTAGAATCTGAAAAAAAATGTGATATGAAAATATCCTAAGCTTGAACTCCTATACACCAAGTTTATTATAATGCAGAAAAATTGTGAGCAGTAGAAATAATCATTGCTTAGACTGAACTGATGAAACAAGCAAGTAATGAAAGGATTATGTGATCCTGGGGAATGATCATGAATAACTGTTTAGCATGAAGCGAAGCCCCTTCTAATGAATTCTGTGAACAAAATTTATCAGGCACTGATATGCCTTGCTAAGATACGATATTAATTAATCCAAGGGTGTCACACAATGGTTGTGATATTTTAATGTCCATTACTATAACTTTAATTTCTTCATTTCGAAAAGTTTCAGGGAATATTTATTCCTTGACAAATCTTATTTGCATCATGGTTCACCAATTTCCCTTCTATGTGATTGTGAAGACTTCAAGATTCATAATTACAGTGATAACCATTGCAGTGATTAGCCTCATAATGTATATCATAAAATATTTCAATCATGTTTGAATTATCATAAAATGGATTTCTAAATTTAAACCACAATATATTAAACAAAAATGCATTAATATATTAATGATTTGCTTAGAGAAAAAAACCATGTGTATATCATAGACATTGGCTCCTTCGACAACGTACACACTTGATGGAAGCATTGAATACTTCGGCAACTTATGACAAACCCAGGTCCAACTAATGAGCACTCATCCACTAGGATAGACTTCGCCAAAACGTTACCTGTCAGGCATCGTGATTTGGGATGGAGAAAGAAAAGTATCCAAGGTAAAGGGTTTTGGAATTTAATTTATACAATAGCAGACCTTATGAACAACTCTGCCCATTGATAGAAACATGGAAAGGTTTGAGTGCAGTTTTGTAGCCATGGAAGTTGGGATGAATATCAAGAGTTCTCACCATTTCATGGTAAGAAATAGGATATATTTTGAGAGAGAGGGTCTAAAAAGATAAATTAAATAGTATTTTGCCTTTTTGTTGTGTAGGTTTACACATAACAGAGTAGCAACCAGCATCCTCAAGAAGACATTTAATATTGGTCACTTGATTGCAAGGGACGATCTCTAGCACTTGGCATCCTCAACTCACTGGAAATATCTACAGTTATATAAATAATACTTGAGGAATTATTGAACCTTTTCATTCATGGAGAAACATGGCTACATAATGCAGAGACAACAACTAAATGTTTAGTGGAATAACTTGTTGACTGATTGTTAATTTTGAGCCATAGATAAGTCATTGTGCTTGTATTTCTAGACATATAATAAGGATAGTGCATACAAATCTAAAAAAAAAGATGAAATATATGCCAAATTTGCAAGTTAACAACAATATCCAAAAGTACAACAAAACCAAAACATCACAAATGGTTCGTAGTATGTAAAAAGTGTATTGGCATAATAATATCATGTACAGTCCCAGATATGACAATTGCTGGGCAGCTCTATGTAACGATAAACCTCAATATCAATAACTACAGGGTAAACTATGATTGAAAAGTGAACTAGTCGTGCACCAAAATTTTTTTAGTAATCTATGTAAAAAGCCAAAAATTCTTAAAAAGTGAGCTGCCAGTTTTTATTCATGTTAAACTGCATGATATATGATCTTTACAGGCTTCTTGATGACAGTAGTAAATTTTTTAACGAAGTCAAACAGTTATGTATTACAATAAGACCACCAAAGAACTGAAGACATAATTTTATTATCTCAAAATTATTATCTTACCACCACAAATGAAGACTAGCATAGAGTGGCTTCCCACAATAAATGCCTTCCTGAAAACCAAATTACTCTTAACTCATCTTTAGTAATCTCCATGAAAATCAACTACCCCTATTAACATGACCCCTGCAATATAGGACAATTATGTGGCTAAAATTAAGAAATAAAGATTTTAAAAACAACTACAAGCACATTGTAGTTACACTAAAATGAACAATTGTGTAGTTCAAGTTTTATTGCTGTCAGTTGCTTCTAGACAATAATAAACAGGGGAAGCCATATATAAGTAAACAATTGAACATCCCAAATAAGTACTTTGAATTTTATAAAGATGCATTTAGTGTGGTAGAATATAGGGTGCTTTCACATCAAATTATATGTAAGAGCACCTTAAAATGAAATGATGAACCCGCTAGCTGATCCTATGAATGAGTCCATTCTCACTCAAGTACTCAACAAACTCATCAATAAGATACATCCATGCATCTTTTGCGTCATAATTGGACAACGAGGGGTCTACCATTTGCAGGGACATTTAGTGCCAGAGAAATTTTTAAGAACTTCCAAGCACAAACCTAAAGAAGATGATGGAACTTTTCAATGTTCATTACTCTCCAATAAAAATAAATCCATCCTCTTCATCTCCTAATTTCATGAACTCATTTTATTGAACATAAATGATATAATGTCCCAAGTAAAGTGAAAAAGTACATAACACTGAATCCAATTATGTTGCTTGAATGTGTATATCATGCCAACGTAGATTGATATGTGATCAGATCTAAAAATAACCACAAATAGCCTAATAGGTAAAATTAAAAGCTATGTGGGAATTCATCCCACATTTACAGCCACAATTGGAGAAAAAGAGTTCTGACTTGTTAGGGGTCCTTTAGTACTTTAAAAGGAAAAGTAAATCCTACAGACACGAGTTTGCATCGCCAACTGCAAGAGGCAATCTAGCTAATAAATATGCTGGAGTACAAAGCTAAGTGGTCACTAGTGACATTTTAGAAGCTTAGCCATCCAAAATGGTTGGATGATGGAGGAGGATGCGGAAAACAGGAGGATTCTTAGCCATATACATTATATATCTTTCACTTTTGGCCTAATAAACCAAAGGCCTTAAAGAGCCTAACAAGCC
>LPNX010222108.1:564198-615275 GCA_001517045.1 Pseudotsuga menziesii | reverse complement strand
TCAAATGGGTCTCTTTCAAAGTAAAAAAAATCAACGTGGAAGGGGCCTAATTAACACACTTTGCTAGCTGGATTATGCACCAAAAAACAGGGTTACTAGGTTTTCTGGAAATTTCTTGGTTGAATCTTTGAGTCGAACCATGTATAAATTTTCCGGCCTCAAAATCCAAATGAGGGAGATATAGAAATTTTGGTTTAGGAATTTTGTCAAACACTTAGTGGATAAGTACTTGGTTGAGGACTTTTGTCAAACAATTAGTAGATAGCCACCTACAACTCTTCCTTCTCTAAGTTCCTTTCAACATTTCAAAAGCTACCAAAAATGAAATCATACCCATACCCATGGAAAGAAAAACACCCCAAAGGAATCTACGTTTTCATAAAAATACCCAAATCATGGGATTTGGTCTTGCAAAAAATGTTTTTGGAATCAAAATCGGGGTTCCAAGCCCATATGATATGGATACTTTCCTCCATGACATCGCAGCTGGGTATTTTATAAATAAAATTGGAATTCCTAATTGTTTATTCAACAAGGGTTGGAGAGGCCATGTGCCCTTATTGGTGAGTTAATGTAAAAAAAGGGATCGTAAGTCGATTCAATGTCAGAGGAGACAAAATTAATGTTTCCACCAAAGTCTAAATGAAAGGAAACTAGAAATGCAATTTGGAAATGAGGGCGGGTTTCTTACTAGGCACGTTGTTGTAACACTAGTTCCTCATTCTGGAAACCCCAAGTGAGTGTATCAACCAATTTATTTTCCAAGTAAACTCCTATACAATATGCAAACAACGAGTAATTTAGTGAATTGTCAAGTTCTTCGAAAGTCACTCAACACAGTCTACTCAGTTCCTCAAAAGTCACGTCTCAACGAGGGGTCACAAGTTCGTTTGCCATAGACACAAAGGAACAATAAAATGAAAAAAAAACAAGACATTGATTTGGTGAGAAAAGAGAAACAATTACAACAAAATACCTGATCAAATACATCTCGCTTAGCCATCTCATCCCAAAAGCAGAGGCAAGAAAGAGCTACTAAAGCTGTGAGATTTGCTGCTATTATATCATGTACAATTTGGTTATGTGCGAAGCTAATAGGAATAGTGAACCCATGATTAAACCATGCCAAATACATCAAACTCTTAGTTTTTGCAGAGCAGGTCCCATGTCTGCCATTCTGAGAACATCCCACTTGAAAGCCATCCATAACAGGTCTGAAAGGACTTCCCTGATAAGTAAAAACCCACTAAAATATCTTGTAGATCCACTACTAAAATGGTTGATTGTAGAGTGACCCGAATGATTGTTTCAAACCACTTCAGATGAGGGAGTTCATTGTAGAGGGAACTGAATGATTGTTTCAAACCAAACCCTCCTTTGCCTCTGCAAACCCTGACCGTTACAAACCCTCCTCTGCATAAACAAACTTGACCTTCGATAGCACCTCCAGTGACCTCCTCTGCGTGACCTCCGACAAGCCTCCTCTACGTGACCTTCGGATGTGGAGGTATATTGTGTTAGCTCCACCGTGAAATTATTGATTGGGTTCTTTGTTTCGCAAAGATATATTGTGTCCATATGGTTGTGGTTATATATATATATATATATATATATTAATATATATTTTTTTTCTCAAGTGTCAAAAATCTGCCAACAGCCCTAGTGTCCGAATAGCCCTAGTGTCGGAAATCCTACGCCCTATTGTCAGAAATCCTACGCCCCAGTGTAGGAAATCCTATGCACGAGTGTTAGAAATCATACGCCCTAGTGTCGGAATAGCTCTAGTGTAGGAATTTCCCTAGTGTCGAAAATCCTATGCCCTAGTATTGGAAATCCTACGCCCTAGTGTTGAAAATTCGATGGCGCTAAAACAATTTAAAAGGCTCAGTACTTTTCATCGTTACTGTCTGACACATCCGTATGATACGTCGGATATCGTTGGATTCTGTCGTTGGATTTAGGGTTCAAAACCTATTGTGGGTATCCAAATCTACTTTCAAATTTCATTTCCAAGAAAGTCAACAAAACTGCACATTTTCAACCTTTGTTTGACCAACCATGAACGAAGGCCAAAATCACTACAAGTCTCATAAAAATAGGTGTCTAGGCTTATTTCTCAAATGGGTACCCAAATCCACTTTCAAATTTCAATTCAGAGAAAGTTGACAAAAGTTGATAATTCAACCTTGGTTTGAACAACGTTGAACGAGGGCCAAAATAGCTCAAAATCTCATAAAATAGGTGCCCATGTTTATTTCCAAAATGGGTATTTAAATCTACTTTAAAATATCAATTTTGAGAAAGTCGACAAAAGTGCATGTTTTCAACCTTGGTTTGACCAACCTTAAACGAGGGCCAAAATAGCTCCAAATCTCATAAAAATAGGTGTCCATGCTTATCTCTCAAATGGGTACCCAAATTCACTTTCAAAACTCAATTCCGAGAAAGTTAACAAAAGTGCATATTTTCAACCTTGTTTTGACCAACCTTGAACAAGGGCCAAAATTGCTCCAAATCTCATAAAAATAGGTGTTCAAGCTTTTCTCTCACAAGGGTACCTAAATCCACTTTCAAAACTCAATTCCTAGAAAGTCGATAAAAGTGCATCTTTTCAGCCTTAGTTTGACCATTCTTGAACGTGGGCCAAAATAGCTCTAAATCAAATAAAAATAGGTGTCCATGCTTATATCTCAAATGGGTATCTAAATCTACTTTTAAACTTCAATTTGGAGAAAGTCGACAAAAGTGCATATTTTCAATCTTGGTTTGACCAACGTTGAACAAGGCAAAAAATAACTCCAAATCTCATAAAAATAGGTGTCCATCCTTATCTCTCAAATGGGTACCTAAATCCACTTTAAAAAGTTAATTCC
Organism: Pseudotsuga menziesii; assembly: GCA_001517045.1. Classification (NCBI taxonomy): domain Eukaryota; kingdom Viridiplantae; phylum Streptophyta; class Pinopsida; order Pinales; family Pinaceae; genus Pseudotsuga; species Pseudotsuga menziesii. Next base: position 612,402 of record LPNX010222108.1, on the reverse strand, counting down.
AAGAATGTTGACAAAAATGTTTATTTTCAACATTGCTTTGACCAACCTTGAACGAGTGCCAAAATAGCTTCATCAATCTCATAATAATAGGTGTTCATGCTAATCTTTCAAATGGATATCTAAATCTACTTTAAAATTTCCATTTTGAGAAAGTTGACAAAAGTGCATATTTTGAATCTTGGTTTGACCAACCCTTAACGAGGCCCAAAAGAGCTCTAAATCTCGTAAAACCAGCTGTTCACTCTTATCTCTCAAATGGATACCTAAATCCACTTTCAAAAGTCGACAAAAGTGCATCTTTTAAACCTTGGTTTGACTAACCTTGAATGAGGTCCAAAATAGCTCTAAATCTCATAAAAATAGGTTTCCACGCTTATCTCCCAAATTAGTTTCTAAATCTAGTTTAAAATTTCAATTCCGAGGAAGTCGACAAAAGTGCATATTTTTAACCTTGGATTGAACAACATTGAACGCGGGCCAAAATAGATCCAAATCTCAAAAGAATAGTTGTCCATTCTTATCTCTCAAATCGGTACCTATATGCACTTTCAAAACTCAATTTCAAGAAAGTCGACAAAAGTGCATATTTTCAACCTTGGTTTGACCACCCTTGAACACGGGCCAAAATATTCCAAATCTCACAAAAATAGGTGTCCATGCTTATCTCTCAAATGGGTACCTAATACCAACTTCAAAACTCAATTCCTAGAAATTCGACAAAAGTGCATATTTTCAACCTTGCTTTGACCAACCTTGAATGAGGGCCAAAACACCCTGAAATCTCATAAAAACAGTTGTTCATGCTTATGTCTCAAATGTGTACCTAAATCCTCTTTCAAAACTCAATTTCGAGATAGTCAGTAAAAGTGCATATTTTCAACCTTGGTTTGACCAACCCTTAACCAGGTCCAAAATAGCTCCAAATCTCATAAAAATAGGTGTCCATGCTCATCTCTCAAATAGGTATTTAAATATACTTTAAATTTCAATTATGAGAAAGCTTACAAAATTCAATATTGTCAACCTTTGTTTGACAAACATTGAACACGGGGAAACATAGGTCGAAAAGTGCATCTTTTCAGTCTTGGTTTAACCAACCCTTAACGAGGCCCAAAATAGCTCCAAATCTCATAAAATTAGGTGTCCATGCTTATATTTCAAATGGGCACCTAAATCCATCCTAAAATTCCAATTCTAAGAAAGTCGACAAAAGTGGATACTTTCAACCTTGATTTGACCAAAATTGAATGAGGGCCAAAATAGCTCCAAATCTCATAAAAATAGGTGTCAATTCTTATCTGTCAAATGGGTACATAGATCCACTTTCAAAACTTAATTCTGAGAAAGTTGATAAAAGTGCATATTTTTAATCTTGGTTTGACCAACCTTGAACGAGGGCCAAAATAGCTCCAAATCTCATAAAAATAGGTGTCCATGCTGATCTCTCAAATTGGTGCCTACATCCACTTTCAAAACGTAATTCCAAGAAAGTTGAACAAAAGTGCATATTTTCAACCTTGGTTTGACCAACCTTGACCGAGGGCCAAAATAGCTCTAAATATCATTAAAATAGGTGTCGATTCTTATCTCTGAACTGGGTACCTAAATCCACTTTCAAAACTCAATTCCGAGAAACTTCACAACAACGAATCTTTTCAACGTTTGTTTAACCAACCTTGAACGAGGGACAAAATAGATCCAAATGTCATAAAAACAGGTGTCTATGCTTTTCGCTCAAATGGGTATCTAAATCTACTATAAAATTTCAATTTCGATAAAGTCGACAAAAGTGCATGTTTTCAACCTTGGTTCGACCAACCTTGAACGGGGGAGAAAATAGCTCCAAATCTCCTAAAAATAGGTGTCCATGCTTATCTCTCAAATTAGTATCTAAATATCTTATGACAAAAGTGCATATTTTCAACCTTGGTTTGACCAACCTTGAACAAGGGCCAAAATAGTTCCAGATGTCATAAAAATAGGTGTCCATGCTTATCTCTCAAATGGGTACCTAAATAAACTTTCAAAACTCAATTCCGAGAAAGTTGACAAAAGTTCATATCTTCAACCTTGTTTGGACAAACCTTGAAAGAGGGACAAAATAGCTACAAATATTGTAAAAATAGGTGTCCATTCTTATCTCTAAAATGGGTACCTAAATGCACTTTCAAAAGTCAATTCCAAGAAAGTCAACAAAAGTGCATCTTTTCAACCTTGGTTTCAGCAACCTTGAACGAGGGCCAAAATAGCTCCAAATCTCATAAAAATAGGTGTCCATGCTTATCTCTCAAATGGGTATCAAAATCTACTTTGAAATTTCAATTCTGAGAAAGTCGTCAAAAGGGCATATTTTCAATGTTGGTTTGACCAATTTGAACAAGGGCCAAAATTGCTCCAGATATCATAAAAATAGGTGTTTATGCTTATCTCTCAAATGGGTACCTAAATACGCTTTCAAAACTCGATTCCGATAAAGTAGATAAAATTACATCTTTTCAACCTTGGTTTGACCAACCTTCAACAAGGGCCAAAATAGCTCGAAATCTCATAAAAGTAGGTGTCCATGCTTATATCTCAAATCTACTTTAAAATTTCCAATTCTAAGAAAGTGGATAAAAGTACATATTTTCAACCTTGGTTTCACCAACATTGAACGACGGCCAAAAAAGCTCCAAATCTCATAAAAATAGTTGTCTATGCTTATCTCTCAAATGGGTACCTAAATTTGCTTTCAAAACTCAATTCCGACAAAGTCAACAAAAGTGCATATTTTCAGCCATTGTTTTCCCAACCTTGAATGAGAGCCAAAATAGCTCCATATCTCATAAAAATAGGTGTCAATGCTTATCGCTCAAATGGGTAGCTAAATCCACTTTCGAAACCGAATTTAGAGAAAGTCAACCAAAGTGCATCTTTTCAACGTTGGTTTGAACAACCTTGAATGTGGGCCAAAATAGCTCCAAATCGCATAAAAATCGGTGACCATGCTTATCTCTCAAATTAGTATCTAAATATACTTTAAAATTTCAATTTCGAGAAAGTCAACAAAGTGCATATTTTCAACCTTTGTTTGACCCACCTTGAATGAGGGCCAAAATAGCTCCAAATCTCATAAAAATAGGTGTCCATGCTTTTCTTTCAAATGGGCACCTAAGTCTACTTTCAAAACCCAATTCCAAGAAAGTCAACAAAAGTGCATATTTTCAACCTAGGTTTGATCAACCTTGAATGAGGGAAAAATAGATTTAAATCTCATAAAAATAGGTGTCCATTCTTATCTCTCAAATGGGTACCTAAATCCACTTTAAAAACTTAATTTTGAGAATGTCAACAAAAGTGCATCTTCTCAACCTTGGTTTAACCAACCTTGAACAAGGGCCAAAATAGCTCCAAATCTCATGCAAATAGGTGTCCATGCTTATCTCTCAAATTGATATTTAAATCTACTTTAAAATTTCAATTCCAAGAAAGTCGACCAAAGTGCATTTTTTCAACCTTTGTTTGACCAACCTTGAACGAGGGTAAAATTACTCGCAAATCTCATAAAAATATGTGTACACACTTATTTCTCAAATGGGTATCTAAACCTACTTTAAAATTTCAATTTTGAGAAAGTGAACAAAAGTGCATATTGTAAACCTTGGTTTGACAAAGCTTAAACAAGGGACAAAATAGTTCCAAATGTCATACAAATAGGTGTCCATGCTTACCTCTCAAAAGGGTACCTAATTCCACTTTCGAAACTCAATTCTGAGAAAGAAAAAAAGTTGATATTTTCAACCTTAGTATGACCAACCTCGATTGAGGGCTAAATTAGCTCCAAATCTCATAAAAATAGGTGTCCACCTTATCTCTCAAATGGGTACCTAAATCCACTTTCAAAACTCAATTATGAGAAAGTAGAAAAAAGTGCATCTTTTCATTGTTGGTTTGAACAACCTTGAACGAGGGCTCAAAATAGCTCCAAATATCATGAAAATAGGTCACCATGCTTATCTCTCAAATCGGTATCTAAATCTACTTTAAAATATTAATTCCAAGAAAGTGGACAAAAGTGCATATTTTCAACCTTGATTTTACCCAACTTAGATGAGGGTGAAAATAGCTCAAAATGTCATAAAAATTGGAGTCCATGCTTATCTCTCGAATGGGTACCTAAATCCACATTCAAAATTTAATTCCGAGAAAGTCCACAGAAGTGCATGTTTTCAACCTTGGTTTGATCAACTTTGAACGAGGGATAAAATAACTTCAAATCTCATAAAAATAGGTGCGCATGCTTACCGATCAAATGGGTACCAAAATCCACTTTCAAAATTCAATTCTAGAAAAGTCAACAAAAGTGCATGTTTTCAACCTTGATTTGACCAACATTGAACGAGGGCTAAAATAGCTTCAAATCTCATAAAAATAGGTGTCGATGCTTATCTCTCAAATTGGTACCTAAATCCACTTTCAAAACTCAATTTTGAAAAATTTGACAAAAGTACATATTTTCAACCTTGGTTTAACCAACCTTGAACGAGGGCCAAATTAGCTCCAAATCTCATAAAAATAGGTGTCCATGCTTATCTATCAAATGGGTACCTAAATTCACTTTCAAAACTCAATTCCGAGAAGTTCGACAAAAGTGCATATTTTTAACCTTGGTTTGACCAAACTTGAATGAGAGCCAAAATAGCTCCACATCTCATAAAAATAGGTGTCCATGCTTATCTCTCAAAAGGGTATCTATATCTACTTTAAAATTTCAATTCCTAGAAAGTTGACAATAGTGCATATTTTGAACCTTGATTTGACCAACATTGAACGCAGCACAAAATAGCTTCAAATCTCATAAAAATATGTGTCCATGCTTATCTCTCAAATGGGAAACTAAATCCACTTTCAAAACTCAATTTCAAAAAAGTCAAGAAAAGTGCATATTTTCAACCTTGGTTTGACCAACCTTGAATGAGGGAAAAAATAGCTCCAAATCTTATAAAATTAACTATCCATGCTTATCCCTCAAATAGGTACCAAAATCCACATTCAAAATTCAATTCTAGAAAAGTCAACAAAAGTGCATCTTTTCAACCTTGGTTTGACCAACCAACCTTGAACAAGACCAAAATAGCTCCAAATCTCATAAAAATAGGTGTCCATGATTATGTCTCAAATGGATACCTCAATTTACTTTAAAATTTCAATTCTAAGAAAGTTGAAAAAGTGCATATTTTAAACCTTGGTTTGACCAACCTTGAACGAGCGCCAAAATAGCTCTAAATATCATAAAAATAGGTGTCAATGATTATCTCTCAAATGGGTACCTACATCCACTTTCAAAACTTAATTCCAATAAAGTTGACAAAGGTGCATATTTTCAACCTTTGTTTGACCAAACTTGAATGAGGGCCAAAATAGCTCCAAATCTCATAAAAATAGGTGTCCATGCTTATCTCTCAAATGGGTACCTAAATCCACTTTAAAAACTCAATTCCAAGAAAGTTGAAAAAAGTGCATCTTTTCAATGTTTGTTTAACCAACTTTGAACGAGGGAAAAAATAGCCCCAAATGTTGTGAAAATAGGTGTCCATGCTTATCTCTCAAATGGGTATTTTAATTTGCTTCAAAATTTCAATTATGTTAAAGTCAACAAAAGTGCATCTTTTCAACGTTGGTTTGATCAACCTTGACTGAGGGAAAAAATTTAGCTCCAAATCTCATGAAAATAGGTGTCCACGCTTATCTCTCAAATGGGTACCTAAATGCACTTTCAAAACTCAATTCCGAGAAAGTCAACAAAATTCCATATTTTCAACCTTGAACTAGGGCCAAAATACCTCCAATTTTCTTAATAATAGGTGTCCATGGTTATCTCTCAAATGTGTATCTAAATCTACTTTAAAATTTCAATTCCGAGAAAGACGACAAAAGGGAAAATTTTCAATCTTGGTTTGACCAACCTTGAACGAGGGCCAAAGTAGCTCAAAATCTCATAAAAATAGGTGTTTATGATAATTTCTCGAATGGGTACCTAAATCCGCTTTCAAAACTAAAATTTGAGAAATTTGACAAAAGTGCATATTTTCAACCTAGGTTTGACTAGCCTTAAACGAGGGCCAAAACAACTCCACATCTCATAAAAATAGGTGTCCATGCTTATCTCTCGAATGGGTATCTGAATCTACTTTAAAATTTCAATTCTAAGAAAGTCGTCAAAAGTGCATATTTTCAACGTTGGTTTGATCTGCCTTGAATGAGGTCCAAAACAACTCCAAATCTCATAAAAATAGGTGTCCATGCATATCTCTCAAATGGGTACCTAAATCCACTTTCAAAACTTAATTCAAAGAAAGTCAACAAAAGTGCATCTCTTCAACGTTGGTTTGAACAACCTTGAACAAGGGCCAAAATAGCTCCAAATCTCATAAAAAAAGGTGACCATGCTTATCTCTAAAATTGGTATCTAAATCTACATTAAAATTTTAATTTTGAGAAAGTCGACAAAAGTGCATATTTTTAACCTTGGTTTGACCCACCCTTAATGCGGGCCAAAATAGCTCCAAATCTCATTGAAATAGGTGTCCATGCTTATCTCTCAAATGAGCACCTAAATCCACTTTAAAAACTTAATTCCCAGAATGTCAACAAAACTGCATATCTTCAACCTTCGTTTGATCAACATTAAAGGAGGGCAAAAATAATTTTAAATCTCATAACAATAGATGTCCATGCTTAACTCTCCAACGGGTACCTAAATCCACTTTTAAAACTCAATTCCAAAAACTTGACAAATGTGCATCTTTTCAACCTTGGTTTGACCAACCTTTAACGAGGGCCAAAATGTCTCCAAATCTCATCAAAATAGGTGTCCATGCTTATATATGAAATGGGTATCTAAATCTACTTTAAAATTCTCAATTTTGAGAAAGTCAACAAAAGTGCATATTTTAAACCTTGGTTCGATCAACTTTGAATGAGGGCCAAAATAGCTCTAAATTTCATAAAATAGGTGTTTTTGCTTATCTCTCAAATGGGTACCTAAATACTATTTGAAAACTCAATTGTGAGAAAGTCAACAAAAGTGCATATTTTCAACCTTGGTTTGCCCAACCTTGAAAGAGGGCCAAAATAGCTCCAAATATCATAAAAATAGGTGTCCATGCTTAGATCTCAAATGGGTTCTTAAATCCACTTTCAAAATTCAATTCGGAGAAAGTCAACAAGAGTGCATAATTTCAACGTTGGTTTGAACAACCTTAAACGCGCGCCAAAATAGCTCCAAATATCATAAAAATAAGTGAGCATGCTTATCTCCCAAATCAGTATCTAAATCCACTTTTAATTTTCAATTTCAAGAAAGTCTACAAAAGTGTATATTTTCAACTTTGATTTGACCCACCTTGAAGGAGGGACAAAATACCTCCAAATTTCATAAAAATAGGTATACATGCTTATCTCTCAAATGGGTACCTAAATCTACTTTCGAAACTCAATTTCGATAAAGTCAACAAAAGTGCATATTTTCAACCTTGGTTTGATAAACCTTGAATGAGGACCAAAATAGCTTCAAATCTCATAAAAATAGATGTCCATGCTTATCTCTCAAATGGGTACCTAAATGCACTTCAAAAACTCAATTCCAAAAAAATCAACAAAAGTGCATCTTTTCAAACTTGGTTTGACCAACCTTGAACGAGGGATAAAATAACTCAAAATCTCATACAAATAAGTGTCCATTCTTATCTCTTGAATGGGTATCTAAATCTACTTTAAAATTTCATTTCTGAGAAAGTCGACAACAGTGCATATCTTCAACCTTGATTTGACCAACATTGAACGAGGCACAAAATAGCTTCAAATCTCATAAAAATAGGTGTCCATGCTTATCTCTCAAATGGGCACCTAAATCCACTTTCAAAACTCAATTTCGAAGAAGTCGACAAAAGTGCATATTTTCAACCTTGGTTTGACCAACCTTGAACGATGGAAAAAATAGCTCCAAATCTTATAAAAATAGGTGTGCATGCTTATCTCTCAAATGGGTACCAAAATCCACTTTCAAAATTCAATTCTAGAAAAGTCAACAAAAATGCATCTTTTCAACCTTGGTTTGACCAACAAACCTTGAACAAGGGCTGAAATAGCTCCAAATCTCATAAAAATAGGTGTCCATGATTATGTCTCAAATTGGTACCTAAATTTACTTCAAAATTTCAATTCTAAGAACATTGAAAAAGTGCATATTTTCAACCTTGGTTTGACCAACCTTAAACGAGGGCCACAATAGCTCTAAGTATCATAAAAGTAGGTGTCAATGCTATCTCTCAAATGGGTACCTACATCCACTTTCAAAACTTAATTCTAAGAAAGTCGACAAAGGTGCATATTTTCAAGCTTGGTTTGACAAAACTTGAATGAGGGCTAAAATAGCTCCAAATCTCATAAAAATAGGTGTCCACGATTATCTCTCAAATGGGTACCTAATTCCACTTTCAAAACTCAATTCCAAGAAAGTCGACAGAAGTGCATCTTTCCAATGTTTGTTTGACCAACTTTGAATGAGGGAAAAAATAGCCCCAAATGTCGTGAAAATACGTGTCCATGCTTATCTCTCAAATGCGTATTTAAATTTGCTTCAAAATTTCAATTCCGTTAAAGTCGACAAAAGTGCATCTTTTCAACCTTGGTTTGATTAACCTTGAGTGAGGGAAAAATATTAGCTTCAAATCTCTTGAAAATAGGTGTCCATGCTTATCTCTCAAATGGGTACCTAAATGCACTTTCAAAACTCAATTGGGAGAAAGTCAACAAAATTGCATATTTTCAACCTTGGTTTGATCAGCCTTGAATGAGGGCCAAAATACCTCCAATTCTCCTAAAAATAGGTGTCTATGGTTATCTCTCAAATGTGTATCTAAATCTACTTTAAAATTTCAATTCTAAGAAAGTCGACAAAAGGGCATATTTTCAATCTTTGTTTGACAAACCGTTAATGATGGCCAAAGTATCTCAAAATCTCATAAAAATAGGTGTTTATGATAATTTCTCAAATGGGTACCTAAATCCGCCTTCAAAACTAAAATTCAAGAAATTTGACAAAAGTGCATATTTTCAACCTAGGTTTGACTAGCCTTGAACGAGGGCCAAAACAGCTCCACATCTCATAAAAATAGGTGTCCATGCCATATCTCTCGAATGTGTATCTGAATCTACTTTAAAATTTCAATTCCGAGAAAGTCGTCAAAAGTGCATATTTTCAATGTTGGTTTGACCAGCCTTGAACGAGGGCCAAAATAGCTCTACATCTCATAAAAATAGGTGTCCATGCTTATATCTCAAATGGGTACCTAAATCCACCTTCAAAAATCAATTCAGAGAAAGTCGACAAAAGTGTATCTCTTCAACATTGGTTTGAACAACCTTCAACAAGGGCCAAAATAGCTCCAAATCTCATAAAAAAAGGTGACCATGCTTATCTCTAAAATCGGTATCTAAATCTACTTTAAAATTTTAATTTTTAGAAAGCCGAGAAAAAGTGCATATTTTTAACCTTGGTTTGAATCACCCTTAACGAGGGCCAAAATAGCTCCAAATCTCATTGAAATAGGTGTCCATGCTTATCTCTCAAATGGGTACGTAATTCCACTTTCAAAACTCAATTTCGAGAAAGTTGACAAAACTGCATATTTTCAACCTTGGTATGATCAACATTAAAGGAGGGAAAAAATAACTTTAAATCTCATAAAAAAAGATGTCCATGCTTAACTCTCCAACGGGTACCTAAATCCACTTTAAAAACCCAATTCCAAAAAATTGACAAAGGTGCATCTTTTCAACCTTCGTTTGACCAACCTTTCACGAGGGCCAAAATGTCTCCAAATCTCATAGAAATAGGTGTCCATGCGTATATATCAAATGGGTATCTAAATCTACTTCAAAATTTTCAATTTCGAGAAAGTCGACAAAAGTGCATATTTTAAACCTTGGTTTGACCAACCTTGAACGACGACCAAAATAGCTCCAAATTTTATAAAAATAGGTGTTTCTGCTTATCTCTCAAATGGGTTCCTAAATACAATTTCAAAACTCAATTGCGAGAAAGTCGACAAAAGTGCATATTTTCAACCTTTGTTTTTCCAACCTTGAATGAGGGCTAAAATAGCTCCAAATATCATAAAATAGGTGTCCATGCTTAGATCTCAAATGGGTTCTTAAATCCATTTTCGAAATTCAATTCGGAGAAAGTAAACAAAAGTGCATAATTTCAACATTGGTTTGAACAAGCATAAACACGGGCCAAAATAGCTCCAAATCTCATAAAAATAGGTGAGCATGTTTATCTCCCAAATCAGTATCTAAATCCACTTTTAATTTTCAATTTCAAGAAAGTCGACAAAAGTGTATATTTTCAACTTTGGTTTCACCCACCTTGAACGCGGGACAAAATACCTCCAAATCTCATAAAAATAGGTATCCATGCTTATCTCTCAAATGGGTACCTAAATCCACTTTCAAAACTCAATACTGATAAACTCAACAAAAGTGCATATTTTCAACCTTGGTTTGACAAACCATGAGTGAGGGATAAAATAGTTTTAAATCTCATAAAAATAGATGTGCATAATTATCTCTTAAATGGGTACCTAAATCCACTTTAAAAACGCAATTTCGAAAAAGTCGATAAAAGTGCATCGTTTCAAACTTGGTTGGACCAACCTTGAACGAGGGATAAAATAGCTCAAAATATCATACAAATAAGTGTCTATGCTTATCTCTCAAATGGTTATCCAAATCTACTTTAAAATTTCATTTCCGAGAAAGTCGACAAAAGTTCATCTTTTCAACCTTACTTCGACAAACCTTGAACAATGGCCAAACTAGATCCAAATCTCATAAAAATAGGCGTCCATGCTTATCTCTCAAATAGGTACCTAAATCCACTTTAAAAACACAATTCCGAGAATGTCGACAAAAGTGCATCTTTTCAACCTCGGTTTGACCAACCTTGAACAAGGGACAAAATAGCACCAAATCTCATACAAATAGGTCTCAATGCTTCTCTCTCAAATAAGTATCTAAATCTACTTTATAATTTCAATTCCGAGAAATTTGACAAAAGTGCATCTTTTCAACCTTAGCTTTACCAACCTTGAACAAAGGCTAAAATAGTTCAAAGCTCATTAAAATAGGTGTGCATGCTTTTCACTCAAATGGGTAACTATATCCACTTTCAAATTTGAGCTCCAAGAAAGTCGACAAAAGTGGATATTTTCAAACTTGGTTTGACCAAGCATGAATGAGGGAGAAAATATCTCCAAATCTCATAAAAATACGTGTACTTGCTTATTTCTCAAATGGGTATCTAAATGTACTATAAAAATTCAATTCTAAAAAAGTGTGAAAAAGTGCAAATTTTAAACCTTGGTTTGACAAACCTTGAACGACGGACAAAATAGGCCCAAATCTAATAAAAATAGGTGTCCATGCTTATCGCTCATGAGGGTACCTAAATCCAGTTTCAAACTTCAATTCCGAGAAAGTAAAAAAAATGGATATTTTCAACCTTGGTTTGACCAACCTCGAACAAGGGCCAAAATAGCTCCAAATCTCATAAAAATAGGTGTCGATGCTTATCCCTCAAATGGGTACCTAAATCCACTTTCAAAACTCAATACCGATAAAGTCAACAAAAGTGCATCTTTTCAACGTTGGTTTGAACAACCTTTAACGAGGGAAAAAATCTCTCCAAATCTCATAAAAATAGGTGACCATTCTTATTTCTCAAATCAGTATCTAAATCTTCTTTAAAATTTCAATTCCGAGAAAGTAAACAAAAGTGCATATTTTCAACCTTCTTTTTACCCAACTTCAATGAGGGCCAAAATAGCTCCAAATGTGATGAAAAAAGGTGTCCATGCTTATCTCTCAAATGGATAACTAAATCCACTTTCAAAACTCAATTGCGAGGAAGTTGACAAAGTGCATGTTTTGAACCTTGGTTTGATCAACCTTGAACGAAGGGTAAAATAGGTGTCCATGCTTACCTCTCAAATGGGTACCGAAATCCACTTTTAAAGCTTAATTCCGAGAAATTCGACAAAAGTGCATCTTTTCAACCTTGATTTGACCAACCTTTAACGCAGGACAAAATAGTTCCAAATATCACAAAAATAGGTGTCTATGCTTATATCTCAAATAGGTATGTAAGTCTAATTTTAAATTCCAATTTCGAGAATGTCAACAAAAGTGCATATTTTAAATCTTGGTTTTAGCAACCTTGAAAAAGGGCCAAAATAGCTCCAAATCTCATAAAAACAGGTGTCTGAAATGGGTACCTAAATCCACTGTCAAAACTCAATTCCAAGAAAGTCGACAAAAGTGCATATTTTCAACCTTGGTTTGACCAATTTTGAACAAGGGACAAATTAGCTCCAAATCTCATTAAAATAGCTTTCCATGATTGTATCTTAAATGGTTATCTAAATCTACTTCAAAATTTTCAATTTCAAGAAGTCGACAAAAGTGCATATTATCAACCTTGGTTTGACCAACCTTGAATGAAGGGCCAAAATAGTACCAAATCCCATAAAAATAGGTGTTTATGCTTTTCAACCTTGGTTTGGCCAACCTTGAATGAGGGCCAAAATAGCTCCAAATCTCATAAAAATAAGTGTCCATTGTTATCTCTCAAATGGGTTCCTAAATCCACTTTCGAAACTCAATTTGGTGAAAGTAGACAAAAGTGCATCTTTTCAACGTTGGTTTGAACAACCTTGAACGCATGCCAAAATAGCTCCAAATCTCATAAAATAGGTGTCCATGCTTATCTCTCAAATGGGTTCATAAATCCACTTTTGAAACTCAATTTGGAGTAAGTCGACAAAAGTGCATCTTTTTAATGTTGGTTTGAACAACCTTGAACGTAGGCCAAAATAGGTCCAAATCTCGTAAAATTAGGTGACCATGCTTATCTCCCAAATCGGTATCTATATCTACTTTAAAATTTCAATTTGAAGAGAGTCGACAAAAGTGCACATTTTCACCATTCATTTGGCCAACCTTCAACACGGGCCAAAATAGCTCAAAATCTCATAAAAATAGGTTTCCATGGTTATCTCTCAAAAGGGTAGCTAAATCCACTTTCAAAACTCAATTTCGAGAAACTCGACAATAGTGCATATTTTCAACCTTGGGTGACCAACCTTAAATGAGTGCCAAAATAACTCCAAATTTCATAAAAATAGGTTTCCATGCTTATCTCTCAAATGGATACCCAAATAAACTCTCAAAACTCAATTCCGAGAACGTTGCCAAAAGTGCACCTTTTCAACATTGTTTTGACCAACCCTGAATAAGGGCCAAAATAGCTTCAAATATCATAAAAATAGGTATTCGTGTGTATCTCTCAAATTGTTATCTAAATATACTTTAAAATTTCAATTCTGAGAAAGTCGACAAAAGTGCATATTTTCAACCTTGGTTTTACCAACCTTGAACGAGGTCCAAAATAGCTCCAAATATCATAAAAATAGATGTCCATGCTTATCTCTCAAATGGGTACCTAAATCCACTTTCAAAACGTAGTTACGAGAAAGTCGACAAAAGTTAATATTTTCAACCTTGGTTTGACCAACCTTGAACGAGGGCCAAAATAGAACCAAATCTCATAAAAATAGGTGTCAATACTTATCTCTCGAATGGGTACCTAAATCCACTTTAAAAACTCAATTCTCAGAAAGTAGACAAAGGTGCATCTTTTCAACCTTAGTTTGACCAACCTTGAACAAGGGAAATAGCTCCAAATCTCATAAAAATAGGTGTGATTCTTACCTCTCAAGTGGGTTTCTAAAACTAATTTAAAATTTTAGTTCCGAGAAAGTCGACAAAAGTGCATATTTTCAACCTTGGTTTAACCAACCTTGAACGGGGACCAAAATATCTGCAAATCTCATAAAAAGTGGTTTCCATGCTTATCTCTCAAATGGGTACCTAAATCCACTTTCAAAACTAAATTTCGAGAATGTCAACAAAAGTGAATTATTTCATCCCTTGGTTTGACCAACCTTGAACGAGGGCCAAAATAACTCTAAATCTCATAAAAATAGGTGTACATGGTTATCTTTCAAATGGGTAGCTAAATCCATTTTCAAAACTCAATTTCGAGAAAGTAGACAAAAGTGCATCTTTTCAACCTTGGTTGAACCAACCTTGAACGAGGGCCAAAATAGATCCAAATCTCATAAAAATAAATGTCTATGCTTATCTCTGAAATGGGTACCTAAATCCACTTTTAAATTTCAATTCGGAGAAATTCAACAAAAGTGCATATTTTCAACATTGGTTTGACCAACCTTTAACGAGGGCCAAAATAGCTCCAAATTCAAAAAAATAGGTGTCCATGCTTATCTCTCAAATGGGTACCTAAATCCACTTTCAAAACTCAATTCCGAGAAAGTAGACAAAAGTGCATATTCTCAACCTTTGTTTGACCAACCTTGAACGAGGGCCAAAATAGCTCCAACTCTCATAAAAATATGTGTACATCCTTATCTCTCAAATGGGGACCTAAATCCACTTTCAAAACTCAATTCTGAGAAAGTCGACAAAAGTGCATCTTTTCAACCTTGGTTTGACCAACCTTGAATGAGGGCCAAAATAGCTCCAAATATCATAAAAATAGGTGTCCATTCTTATCTCTGAAATGGGTATCTAGATCTACTTTAAAATATCAATTATGAGAAAGTCAACAAAAGTGTATATTTTCAACTTTGGTTTGACCAACCTTGAACGAGGGAAAAAATAGCTCCAAATCTTATAAAAATAGGTATCCATGCTTATATGTCAAATGGGTACCGAAATCCACTTTCAAAACTCGATTTCGAGAAAGTTGACAAAAGTGCATCTTTTCAACCTTGGTTTGACCAACCTTGAATGAGGGGCAAAATAGCTTCAAATCTCATAAAAAATAGGTGTCGATGCTTTTATCTCAAATGGGTACCTAAATCCACTTTCAAATTTAAATTTCGAGAAAGTCGACAAAAATGGATATTTTCAACCTTGGTTTGAGAACCTTGAACGAGGTCCAAAATAGCTCAAAATCTCATAAAAATAGGTGTTCGTGCTTATCTCTCAAATAGGTACCTAAATCCAATTTCAAAACTCAATTTCGAAAAAGTTGACAAAAGTGCATATTTTCGACCTTGGTTTGACCAACATTAAATGAGGGCCAAAATAGCTCAAAATCTCATTTAAATAGGTCTCCATGCTAATTTCTAAAATCGGTACCTAAATCTACTTTCGAAACTTAATAACGAGAAAGTCCACAAAAGTGCAACTTTTCAACCTTGGTTTGACCAACCTTGAAAGACGGTCAAAATAACTCCATATGTCATAAAAATAGGTCTCCGTGCTTATCTCTCAAATGGGTATCTAAATCTACTTGAAAATTCCATTTCTGAGAAAGTCGACAAAAGTGCATATTTTCAACATTGGTTTTTCCAACCTTGAATGAGAGCCAACATAACTCAAAATCTCATAAAAATATGTGTCCATGCTTATCTCTCAAATGGTACCTAAATCCACTTTCAAAACTCAATTTCGGGAAAGTTGACAAAAGTGCATATTTTCAACCTTTGTTTGCCAATCTTAAACGAAAGCCAAAGTAGCTAGAAATCTCATAAAAATAGGTCTCCATGCTTATCTCTCAAATGGGTACCTAAATCCACTTTATAAATTCAATTCCGAGAAAGTTGACAAAACTGCATATTTTCAACCTTGGTTTGACCAACCTTAAACGGGGGCCAAAATAGCTCCAAATATCATAAAAATAGTTCTCCGTGCTTATCTCTCAAATGGGCACCTAAATCCACTTTTGAATTCAATTCTTGGAAAGTCGACAAAAGTGCGTATTTTCAACCTTAGTTTGACCAACCTTGAATGAGAACCAAAATAGCTCCAAATCTAATAAAAATAGGTGTACATACTAATTTGTCAAATGGGTACCTAAATCCACTTTCAAAACTCAATTATGAGAAAGTCGACAAAAGTGCATCTTTTCAACCATGGTTTGACCAACCTTAAACGAGGACCAAAATAGCTCCAAATCTCATAAAAATAGGTCTCCATGCTTATCTCTCAAATGGTTATCTAACTCTACTTTCAAATTTCAATGCCCAAATAGTCGACAAAAGTGCATATTTTTTAACTTAGGTTTTACCAACCTTGAACGAGGGCCAAAATAGTGCCAAATCTCATAAAAATAGGTGTCCATGCTTATCTCTCAAATGGGTACATTAATCCACTTTAAAAACTCATTCCGAGAAAGTCGACAAAAGTGCATATTTTCAACCTTGGTTTGACCAACCTTGCACGAGGGCCAAAATAGCTCAACATATCATAAAAATAGGTGTCCATGCTTATCTCTCAAATGGGTACCTAAATTCACTTTCAAAAATGAATTCTGAGAAAGTTAACAAAATTTCGTCTTTTCAACCTTGGTTTGACCAACCTTGAATGAGGTCTAATACAACTCCAAATATCATAAAAATAGGTGTCCATGCTTATATCTCAAATGGGTATCTAAAACTATTTTAAAATCTGATTTCTGAGAAAGTCGACAAAAGTGCATATTTTCGACCTTAGTTTGACCAACCTCGAACCAGGGCCAAAATAGATCCAAAAATCATAAAAGTTGGTGTCCATGCATATCTCTTGAATCAGTAACTAAATCCACTTACAAAAATCCGTTTCATGAAAGTCGACAAAAGTGCATATTTTCATCCTTTGTTTGACCAACCCTGAATGACGTCCAAAATAGCTCCAAATTTCATAAAAATAGGAGTGCATGCTTATCTTTCAAATGGGTACCTAAATCCACTTTCAAAACTCAATTCTGAGAAAGTCGACAAAAGTACATCTTTTCTACCTTGGTTGAACCAACCTTGAATGAGGGCCAAAATAACTCCAAATCTCATGAAAATAGGTGTCCATGCTTATCTTTGAAATGGGTACCTAAATCTACTTTCAAATTTCAATTCTGTGAAAGTCGACAAAAGTGTATATTTTCAATCTTGGTTTCATCAACCTTGAATAAGGGCCAAAATAGCTCCAAAACTCATAAAAATAGGTGTCCACGCTTATCTATCAAATGGGTACCTAAATAAATTCTCAAAACCCAATTTTGAGAAAGTTAACAAAAGTGCATATTTTCAGCCGTAGTTTGACCAACCTTAAACGCGAGCCAAAATAGATCCAAATCTCATAGAAATAGTTGTCCATACTTGTCTCTCAAATGGGCACCTAAATCCACTTTTAAAAATCAATTTTGAGAAAGTCGAAAAAATTCCATCTTTTCAACCTTGGTGTGATCAAGCTTAAACGAGGTCCAACATAGCTCCAAATGTTAAAAAAATAAATCTCCATTCTTATCTCTCAAATGGGTATCTAAATCTACTTTAAAATTTCAATTCTGAGAAAGTCGACAAAAGTGCATATTTTAAACCTTGGTTTGACCAAACTTGAACGAGGACCAAAAATAGTTCCAAATCTCATAAAAATAGGTGTCCATGCTTATCTCTCAAATGGGTACCTAAATCAACTTTCAAAAATCAATCCTGAGAAAGTCAACAAACGACATATTTTCAACCTCGGTTTGACCAACCTTGAATGAGGGCCAAAATAGCTTGATGTATCAAAAAAATACGTGCCTGTGCTTATCTCTCAAATAGGTATCTAAATCCACTTTCAAAACTCAATTCTGAGAAATTTGATAAAAGCGCATCTTTTCAACGTTGGTTTGACCAACCTTGAACAAGGGCCAAAATAGCTCCTAATCGCATAAAAATAGGTGTCGATTCTTATCTCTCAAATAGATATCTAAATTTACTTTAAAATTTCAATTCCGAGAAAGACAACAAAAGTGCATTTTTTTAATTTTGGTTTGACCAACCTTGAACGAGAGCCAAAATAGTTTCAAATATCATTAAAATAAATGGTGATGCTTATCTCTCAAATGGCTACCTAAACCCATTTTAAAAACTCAATTCCAAGAAAGTCAACAAAAGTGCATATTTCAACCTTGGTTTGACCAACCTTGAACGAGGACCAAAATAGCTTAGAATCTCATAAAAATAGGTGTCCATGATTATCTCTCAAATGGGTGCCTAAATCGACTTTCAAAACTAAATTTTGAGAAAGTCGACAAAAGTGCATATTTTTATCCTTGATTTTATGAATCTTGATCGAGGGCCAAAATAGCTCCAAATATCATAACAAATATGTGTCCATGCTTATCTATTAAATGGGTACCTAAATCCACTTTCAAATTTCAATTTCAAGAAAGTCGACAAAAGTTGTTATTTTCAACCTTGGTTTGATGAACCTTGAACGAGGGCCAAAACAGATCCAAATCTCATAAAAATAGGTGTCCATGCTTATCTCTCAAACGGGTACCTAAATCCACTTTCAAGTCTCAATTCAAAGAAAGTCGACAAAAGTGCATATTTTAAACCTTGGTTTGACCAACCTTGAACGAGGGCCAAAATAGCTCCAAATATCATAAAAATAGGTGTCCATGCTTATATGTCAAATGTGTACCTAAATCCACTTTCAAAACTCAATTCTACTAAAGTAAACAAAAGGGCATATTTTCAAGCTTGGTTTGACCAACCTTGAAGAAGGGCCAAAATAGGTCCAAATCTCATAAAAACAGGCGTCCATGCTTATCTATCAAATGGGTATCTAATCTACCTGGAAATTTAAATTTCCAAAAAGTTGACAAAAGTGCATATTTTCAACATTGGTTTGGATAACCTTGAATGAGGGCCAAATAGCCCAAAATATCATAAAAATAGGTGCCCATGATTATCTCTCAAATGGGTACCTGAATCCACTTTCAAAACTCAATTCCGAGAAAGTCGACAAAAGTCCATATTTTCAACCTTGGTTTGACCAACCTTAAACAAGGGCCAAACAAGCTCCAAATTTCATAAAATAGGTCTGCATGCTCATCTCTAAAGTGGGTACCTAAACCCACTTTCCAAACTCCATTCCGAGAAAGTCGACAAAAGTGCATCTTTACAAACTTGGTTTGATCAACCTTGTACGACGACCAAAATAGCTCAAAATTCCATAAAAATAGGTAACCATGCTTATCTTTCAAATGGGTACCTAAATCCACTTTCAAAACTCAATTCTGAGAAAGTCGACAAAAGTCCATATTTTCAACCTTGGTTTGACCAATCTTAAACGAGGGCCAAAATAGCTCCAAATCTCATAAAAATAGGTGTCCATGCCTATCCCTCAAATGGTTATCTAAATATACTTTAAAATTTCAATTATGAGAAAGTCGATAAAAGTGCATATTTTCAACCTTGGTTTTACCAACCTTGAACGAGGGCCAAAATAGCTCCAAATCTCATAAAATTAGGTGTCCATGCTTATCTCTCAAATGGATACCTAAATCCACTTTAAAAACTTAATTCCGAGAAAGTCGAAAAAAGTGCATCTTTTCAACGTTCGTATAACAAAGCTTGAACGGGGGCCAAAATAACTCCAAATCTCATAAAAATAGGTATCCATGCTTATCTCTCAAATGGGTATCTAAATCTACTTTAAAATTTCAATTCCGAGAAACTCAAAAAACGTGGATATTTTCAACCTTGGTGTGACCAACCTTGAACGAGGGCCAAAATATCTCCAAATCTCATAAAAAAGGTGGCCATGCTTATCGCTCAAATGGGTACCTAAATCCTCTTTCAAAACTCAATTCCGAGAAAGTTGACAAAAGTGCATATTTTCAACATGTGTTTGACCAACCTTGAACGAGGGCCAAAATAACTTTGAATCTCATAAAAATAGGTGTCTGTGCTTATCTCTTAGATGGATACCTAAATCCTATTTCAAAACACAGTTCTGAGAAAGTCGACAAAAGTGCATATTTTTAACCTTGGTTTGACCAACCTTGAATGAGGGCCAAAATAGCTCCAAATCTCATAAAAATAGGTGTCCATGCTTATCTTTTGAATGGGTATCTGAATCTACTTTAAAATTTCAATTCCGACAAAGTCGTCAAAAGTGCATATTTTCATTGTTGGTTTGACCAACCTTGAACGAGGGAAAAAATAGCTCCAAATATCATAAAAATAGGTGTCCATGCTTGTCTCTCAAATGGGTACCTAAACTCACTTTCAAAACTAAATTCCGAGAAAGTTGACAAAAGTGCATATTTTCAACCTTGGTTTGACCAACCTTGAACGAGTGCCAAAATAGCTCCAAATCTCATAAAAATAGGTGTCCATTCTTATCTCTCAAATGGGTACCTAAATCCACTTTCAAAACTCAATTATGAGAAAGTAGACAAAAGTGCATATTTTCACTGTTGGTTTAACCAACCTTGAACAAGGGCCAAGATAGCTCCAAGTCTCATAGAAATAGGTGTCCATGCTTATCTCTCAATTGGGTATCTAAATCTACTTTAAAATTTCAATTCCGAGAAAGTCGACAAAAGTGAATATTTTCAAGCTTGGTTTGACCAACCTTGAACGAGGGCCAAAATAGCTCCAAATCTCATAAAAAATGGGTGTCCATGCTTATCTCTCAAATGGGTACCTAAATCCAATTTTAAAACTCAATTCCGATAAAGTGGACAAAAGTGCATATTTTCAACTTTGGTTTGACCAACCCTTAATGAGGGCCAAAATAGCTCCAAATCTCATAGAAATATGTGTCCATGCTTATCTCTAAAATGAGTACCTAAATCCACTTTCAAAACTCAATTCTGAGAAAGTCGACAAAAGTGGATCTTTTCAAGGTTGGTTTGACCAACCTTTAATGCGGGACAAAATAGCTCCAAATCTTATAAAAATAGGTGACCATGCTTATCTCTCAAATGGGTATCTAAAATCTACTTTAAAATTTCAATTTTGAGAAAGTCGAGAAAAGTGCATATTTTAAACCTTGAACGAGGGCCAAAATATCTCCAAATCTCATAAAAATATGTGTCCATGCTTATCTCTCAAATGGGTACCTAAATCCACTTTCAAAACTCAATTCCAATAAATTCGACAAAAGTGCATATTTTCAACCCTGGTTTGACCAGCGTTGAACGAGGGCCAAAATAACCCTAAATCTCATAAAAATAGGTGACCATGTTTATCTCTCAAATGGGTATTAGTATCTACTTTAAAATTTCAATTCTGAGAGAAAGTATACAAAAGTGCATATTTTCAACCTTGGTTTGACCAACCTTAAACGAGCTCAAAATATGTCAAAATCTCATAAAAATAGGTGTCCATGCTTATCTCTAAAATGGGTACCTAAATCTACTTTTAAAACTCGATTCTAAGAAAGTCAACAAAAGTGCATATTTTCAACCTTAGTTTCACCAACCTTGAACGAGGCCCAAAATAGCTCCAAATCTTGTAAAAATAGGTGTCCATGCTTATCTGTCAAATGGGTACCTAAATCCACTTTCAAAACTCAATTTAGAGAAAGTTGACAAAAGTACTTGTTTTCAACATTGGTTTGACCAACCCTGAACGAGGGCCAAAATAGCTCCAAATCTCATAAAAATATGTGTCCATGATATAATTTCATGAAAAGGTGGTGATTTTTCCTTCCATTTTATTGGATATCTATTGTGATGTCTATTTTTTCAAGTTTGATATTTTTCTATCAATGGTTCCTAATATTTAGTTCTTTGTGCATAGAATAAGGTTGTTTTCTTCCTAAAGAAAACACATTTGATGCTCCCATTCATTTTGAAAATGGCCCTCCTATACAAGACAACAATTTATTAAAGCTAGTTGTGCTAATATCTATATAATGTATCATCAAAGCCAAATGTTAGGCATTAAAATGATGAAAGTGTTTGAGCTTTGAATCTATGTACACATCATATGAGACTTCCTTTGTACTAGTAATCTTAAGTTTTAATTAGCCTATCATCCTAATTTGAATTTGCATAGGGTTTTTGTATGCAAATCAGCTAAAACTTTTGACTAAAAGGAATGAATGGTGCTTTCAATGGAGAAATATTAGTTGAGAAGATTTATAAGTTGAACAACTCACAATATAGTATCAATACTATCCTTTATCTCTTGTTGGATTGTATTCTTGTATTCTTGTATTATTTGTGTGTTATATTATGTTTAAACCAACCTAGACATTTAGAAATTAAATTACATTTTTTGGACCTCTTTAAATTAACTATGGAAAGTTTTAAAACCTCATTGTTGTACTTTCCATTGACTCAAGCTGGGTTTCAATACCAAGTTCTTCAATGGTTCTTATGCATATCTAGCATAGGGTGGTCTGAGTGGAATCATTTTTTGTATAGGGAATCCCATGAAGCTAGTAATTTGTCCCAATAGGTTGGAAAGGGTTGACAACAAATCATCTAACTCCATATATTTCAACTTGATATTAGAAATTGAGGCATTAGTATCATGCCTTCTAGTATTCACTGGTTGTAAGCATCATAAGTCCAAACTCAATGGTCAAATATCATTGTGATGGTAGAATGTGTTTTTCTTTGAATGCTACTCCATATCATGTGCCACAATTTTTTTATTAGACACATACCCTTGTTAGAATAATCAACCCATAGTTACCTACCTTAGACATTAACTTAATTATTTTTGTCTTATTACCTAGTTTCCTAGATTCCATTCTAGGTTAGTTGCCTTCTACAAGTCCTAGAATTCAACACATGATACAACTGAGTCATGGAGTGCCTGGAAAACATCCTAGAAACCAAATTTAGAATGTCTGGTTTATTCCAAATCCTCCAAAGTGCATATCTACTTTTTCTGAAAAAAGCTGCCTTNCATGATACAACTGAGTCATGGAGTGCCTGGAAAACATCCTAGAAACCAAATTTAGAATGTCTGGTTTATTCCAAATCCTCCAAAGTGCATATCTACTTTTTCTGAAAAGCTGCCTTGTTTTATTCTGATTTAAGGAAAAAGGAAAAGCTATACTAGGTGTAGTTGACTTGCTTTTTTCCCACATCATCCTCCCTCCTTTTCTCCAAATAAAAGCATTTATGAGTTGTCTTTCCATCCCTCTTTAGCTTTCCCACTTGACTTAGCAAATTCGTGAGCATATTCATAGATTTGGAAACTGCTTTATGCACCTATGGGGGATTTGACTAGATTTAGTAAGCCTACTTTTTGACTATTTCGAATGGAATATTTATGCATTCGATTCTCTCATGTAATGATATATTGTAGCAGCCTATTACTTCACAAGGTTGGGTATTTTACACTTATTGAATATAGATTAATGTTATGGTCCAATTTTAGTCTCCTTTGGTGTGAATTTTGCATGTTTGATTAGAAATTTTGTGAGTGTAATTGTTCAATCTCTTGGGTTCAATTTCCACATGGTATGAGAGACTTTGTATATCGATTTCTCTCCTTCCTTGTTGCTATTGTAGGTTCGACATATTGACTGGGAGCGCATTCTGCTGACTGGAGGGCACCGTTTCTGAGCTATGGATCAATATCAGAAGATCATCTTGACTCCATTCAATTTATTTGAGTGGAAATATGAGATGGAGATATTGTTGAAAAATAAAGGTCTCTACAAGGTGACTATGGAAACTGGGGCAAAGCCCAATGCAGCTACAGAGAAAATTAAATGGCACAATAGGAGGGATGAGGCCTATGGTCTTTTGTGTTTGAGCATTTCAAGAGTCCTCCTCTTCCATCCTGATGGATTGAAATCACCTAATAAAGTGTGTGATAAGCTAGAATATATTTTTTCAAATACATATGAGATGAGAGGACATCAAATAAAGAATGAGCTGATCTCCTTGAGTCCCAGTAGCTTCGAATCATTGCAACTCTACTTTTCCAAGTTTAAGGCCCTCGTTTTGCAGTTGAAATAGTGCGAGATTGAAAAGAAGGAAGAGCAACTAGTTTTGGACATACTCTCTGAGCTTGGTCGTGACCATTCAGTGTTTTTTTCAACCTTTCATGCCACCAAGTTGACAACTCGAGCCTAGAAAATGCCTAATCTTGCAGAGTTCATGGAATCCCTCACACATGAGCAAGATAAGTTGGTGATGATGGGCACCATCAAACCTTCCAATGACCAATCTTTGGTTGATGGAGATTCAAGGGTGGATTCAAAAAGCAAGAAAAAATCTTAAAAGCCACCTGAGCAAAAGAAAGAAAAGAACAAGTCTCAAGAGGAGCCCCAAGGTTCCAAGAAGAACTCCCAGAAGGCGAAGAACAAAGGATAAATGAGCAAGTGCATATACTGTAGTAAGGGATATCATCTTGAGAGCTCTTGTATGAAAAAGAAAATTGACATGTTCACCCAACTCCTGGAGAAGAATAACATCTATATTCCTGATTGCTGAAAGATGAGGGAAGGAGGATCAAATTTAGAGGATAGAGAGAGAGTACATGCCTTGGTTGCTGGAACATCAAGCTCACCTAGCTTCATCATAGACTCTGGAGATTCTAGACATATGGTTTTGACAAAAGAGACATTCTCCTCTATTGACATGTCGAAAGGTCCACCAATAGTTTTGGGAGATGACTCTCTCACTGATAGCTTGGGGAAGGGAAGGATTTATCTTGACCATTGTAAATTCAATAATGTATTGTATGTTCCAGGTCTTGCCTCTAATCTCTTGTAAGTGTATCAGATGAATCATACTGGGTCTCCAAAGAAGGTCATCTTCTCCCCTGATGATGTTGAAATCACTAAGATTTTGAATGGTAAAGTCATAGCAAAAGGTGTTGTAGATCACACTTCGAAGGTATACAAGTTTTCCCATTTTCTACCCTACTCAAACCCCTCTTCTCTTCTGATTCATGCTAATGAAGCAAGCAATATTTGGCATGAAATATTTGGCCATCTTAACTACAGGTATCTTTCTAATTTGAGTGAAAAAGATATGGTCATAGGGTTACCAAAGATCAAATTTTCTAAGGGAGTCTATCAAGGTTGTATCCTAGGAAAACACCCACAGTAGAATTATGAGAAATCTAGTCATGAGAGAACCTCTACACCTCTTGAGCTGATCCACATTGACATTGCTGGTCCATTCCCTCATATGTCCATGGGTATGGACAAATATTCACTAACCTTCACAGATGAATTTTCCAGTTATTGTTGGGTTCACTTCCTAAAGAATAAGTATGAAGTTTTTAATGTCTTCAAAGTATTTAGAGCCTTGGTTGAAAACCAGTCTAGGATGAAACTCAAGATCCTCGGATCTGACAATGGTGGTGAGTATGTAAAGTCTGAGTTCATTCAGTATTGTAAAGATGTAGGTATTCAGATGCAACATTCAATCCCTTACACACCACAACAAAATCTAATCAAAATAGGTGTCCATGCTTATCACTCATGAGGGTACCTAAATCCACTTTCAAACCTCAATCCTCAGAAAATTGGAAAAATGGATATTTTCAACCTTGGTTTGACCAACCTCGAACAAGGGCTAAAATAGCTCCAAATCTCATAAAAATAGGTGTCCATGCTTATCTCTCAAATGGGTACCTAAATCCAGTTTCAAAACTAAATTCCGAGAAAGTCAACAAAAGTGCATCTTTTCAAGGTTGGTTTGAACAACCTTGAACACAGGAAAAAATAGCTCTAAATCTCATAAAAATAGGTGACCATGCTTATCTCTCAAATTGGTATCTAAATCTAGTTTAAAATTTCAATTCCAAGAAAGTAAACAAAAGTGCATATTTTCAACCTTGTTTTTAGCCACCTTGAATGAGGGCCAAAATAGATCCAAATATCATAAAAATAGGTGTCCATGCTTATCTCTCAAATGGATACCTAAATCCACTTTAAAAACTCAATTGCGAGGAACTCGACAAAAGTGCTTGTTTTCAACCTTGGCTTGATCAACCTTGAACGAGGGGTAAAATAAGTCCAAATCTCATAAAAATAGGTGTCCATGCTTAACTCTCAAATGGGTACTGAAATCCACTTTTAAAACTTAATTCCAAGAAAGTTGACAAAACTGCATCTTTTAAACCTTGATTTGACCAACCTTCAACGAGGGAAAAAATAGCTCCAAATATCATAAAAGTAGGTGCATATGATTATATCTCAAATGGGTATGTAAATCTTATTTAAAATTCCAATTCCGAGAAAGTCGACAAAAGTGCATGTTTTAAATCTTGGTTTTACCAACCTTGAAAAAGGGCCAAAATAGCTTCAATTCTCATAAAAGCAGGTGTTTGAAATGGGTACCTAAATCCACTTTAAAAACTCAATTCCAAGAAAGTCGACAAAAGTGCATATTTTCAACCTTGGTTTGACCAATTTTGAACAAGGAACAAATTAGCTCCAAATCTCACTAAAATAGGTTTCCATGATTGTATCTTAAAAGGGTATCTAAATCTACTTTACAATTTTCAATTTAAAAAAGTCGACAAAAGTGCATATTATAAACCTTGGTTTGACCAACCTTAAACGAAGGGCCAAAATAGTTCCAAATCTCATAAAAATAGGTGTTTATGCTTTTCAACCTTGGTTTGCCGAACCTTGAACGAGGGCCAAAATAGCTCCAAATCTCATAAAATTAAGTGTCTGTTCTTATGTCTCAAATGGGTTCCTAAATCCATTTTTGAAACTCAATTCGGTGAAAGTAGACAAAAGTGCATCTTTTCAACGTTGGTTTGAACAACCTTGAACGCCTGCCAAAATAGCTCCAAATCTCATATAAATAGGTTTCCATGCTTATCTCTCAAATGGGTTCCTAAATCCACTTTCGAAACTCAATTCAGAGTAAGTCGACAAAAGTACATCTTTTCAATGTTGGTTTGAACAACCTTGAACATGGGACAAAATAGGTCCAAATCTCATAAAAATAGGTGACCATGCTTATCTCCCAAATCGGTATCTAAATCTACTTTAAAATTTCAATTTTGATAAAGGCGACAAAAGTGATTATTTTGAACGCAGGCCAAAATAGGTCCAAATCTCATAAAAATAGGTGATCATGCTTATCTCCCAAATCGGTATCTAAATCTACTTTAAAATTTCAATTTCGATAAAGCCGACAAAAGTGCATATTTTGAACCTTGGTTCGACACACCTTGAACAAGGTCCAAAATAGCTCCAAATCTCATAAAAATAGGTAGCCATGTTTATTTCTTGAATGGGTACCTAAATCCACTTTCAAAGCTCAATTATGAGAAAGTCGACAAAAGTGCATATTTTCAACCTTGGTTTGATCAACCTTGAATGAGGGCCAAAATAGATTTAAATCTCATAAAAATAGATGTCCATGCTTATCTCTCAAATGGGTACGTAAATCCACTTAAAAAACTCAATTCCGAGAAAGTCGACAAAAGTGCATCTTTTAGTCCTTAGTTTGACCAACCTTGAATGAGGAACAAAATAGCTCCAAATCCCATACAAATAGGTGTCCATGCTTATCTCTCAAATGGGTATCTAAGTCTACTTTAATATTTCAATTTTTGAGAAAGTCAACAAAAGTGCATATTTTCAACCTTAGTTTGACCAACCTTGAACAAAGGCCAAAATAGCTCCAAATCTCATAAAAAATGGTGTCGATCCTTTTCTCTCAAATGGGTACCTAAATCCACTTTCAAATTTGAGTTTCGAGAAAGTTGACAAAAGTGGATATTTTCAACCTTTTTTTGACCAAGCTTGAAGGAGCGCTAAAATAGCTTCAAATCTCACAAAAATATGTGTACATGCCTATTTCTCAAATGGGTATCTAAATCTACTTTAAATTTACAATTCTGAAAAAGTGCACAAAAGTGCCTATTTTAAACCTTGGTTTGACAAACCTTGAACGAGGTACAAAATAGGTCCAAATCTCATAAAACTAGGTGTCCATCCTTATCTCTCAAGAGGGTACCTATATCCACTTTCAAAACTCAATTATGAGAAAATGGAGAAAACTGGATATTTTCAACCTTTGTTTGACCAACCTCAAACAAAGACCAAAATATCTCCAAGTCTCATAAAAATATGTGTCCATTCTTATCTCTCAAATGGGTACCTAAATCCACTTTCAAAACTCAATTTTGAGAAATTCAACAAAAGTGCATCTTTTCAATGTTGGTTTGAACAACCTTGAATGAGGGACAAAATAGCTCCAAATATCATAAAAATAGGTAACCTTGATTGTCTCTCAAATCGGTATCTAAATCTACTTTAAAATAAGTATATTAAAAATAGGAATATATGCATATCTCTCAAACAGGTACCTAAATCTGCTCTCAAAACTCATTTCCGAGAAAGTCGACAAAAGTGCAAATTTTCAACCTTGGTTTGACCAACATTGAACGAGGGAAAAAATAGCTCCAAATCTCATAAAAATAGGTGTCTCAAATCGGTACCTAAATCCACTTTTAAAACTCAATTCTGAGAAAGTTGACAATGGTGCATATTTTCAACCTTGGTTTGACCAACCTTGAAAGAGAGCCGAAATAGCTCCAAATCTCATAAAAATAGGTGTCATTCCTTATCTATCAAATGGGTACCTAAATACACTTTCAAACCTCAATTTCGAGAAAGTCGAAAAAAGTGCATCTTTTCAATGTTTATATAACCAACCTTAAACGAGGGCAAAATTAGCTCCAAATATCATGAAATGAGGTGTCCATGCTTATCTCTCAAATGGGTATTTAAATCTACTTTAAAATTTCAATTCCCTTAAAGTCGACAAAAGTGCATCTTTTCAACCTTGGTTTGACCAACCTTGAGCGACGACGAAAATAGGTCCAAATCTCATAAATATAGATTCCCATGCTTATCTCTCAAAAGGGTATCTAAATCTACTTTAAAATTTCAATTCCGAGAAAGAGGAAAAAAGTGCATATTTTCAACTTTGAGGGAGGGCCAAAATAGGTACAAATCTCATGAAAGTAGGTGTCCATGCTTATCTCTCAAATGGGTACCTAAATGCACTTTCAAAACTCAATTCCGAGAAAGACAACAAAATTGCATATTTTCAACCTTGGTTTGACCAACCTTGAATGAAGGCCAAAATAGCCCCAATGCTTAGAAAAATAGGTGTTCATGCTTATCTCTCAAATGTGTATCTAAATCTACTTTAAAATTTCAATTACGAGAAAGTCAACAAAAAGGCATGTTTTCAATCTTGGTTTGTCCAACATTAAACAAGGCCCAAAATAGCTCCAAATCTCTTAAAAATAGGCGTTTATGCTTATTTCTCAAATGGGTTACCTTAATCCGCTTTCAAAACTCAATTCTGAGAAATTTGACAAAAGTGCATATTTTCAACCTAGGTTTGACCAGCCTTGAACGAGGGCCAAAATAACTCCAAATCTCATGAAAATAGGTGTCCATTCTTATATCTCAAATGAGTACCTAAATCCACTTTTGAAACTCAATTCAGATAAAGTTGACAAAAGTGCATCTTTTCAACGTTGGTTTGAACAACCTTGAATACGGGCCAAAATAGCTCCAAATATCATAAAAAAGGTGACCATGCTTATCTCTCAAATCAGTATCTAATTCTAGTTTTAAATTTCAATTCTGAGAAAGTCGACAAAATTGCATATTTTTAACCTTGGTTTGACCCACCTTGAATGAGGGCCAAAATAGCTCCAAATCTCATGAAAATCGGTGTCCATGCTTATCTCTCAAATGGGTACCTAAATCTACTTTCAAAACTCAATTTCGACAAAATCGGCAAAATTGGATATTTTCAACCTTGGTTTGATCAACCTTAAAGGAGTGCCAAAATAAATTTAAATCTCATAAAAATAGATATCCATGCTCATCTCTCCAACGGCTACCTAAATCCACTTTGAAAAATCAATTCTAAGAAACTCAACAAAGGTGCATCTTTTCAACCTTGGTTTGACCAACCTTTACCAAGGGCCAAAATAACTCCAAATCTCACAAAAATAGGTGTTCGTGCTTATATATCAAATGGGTATCTAAATCTACTTTAAAATTTTCAATCTCGAGAAAGTCAACAAAATTGCATATTTTAAACCGTAGTTTGACCAACCTTGAACGAGGGCCAGAATAACTCCAAATCTCATAAAAATAGGTGTTTATGCTTCTCTCTCAAATGGGTACCTAAATACGCTTTCAAAACTCAATTCCGAGAAAGTCGACAAAAGTGCATATTTTCACCCTTGGTTTTCCCAACCTTGAATGAGGGATAAAACAACTCCAAATATCATAAAAATAGGTGTCCATGCTTATATCTCAAATGGGTTCTTAAATCCACTTACGAAACTCAATTAAGAGAAATTCAACATTAGTGCATAATTTCAACGTTGGTTTGAGCAACCTTAAACGTGGGCCAAAATAGCTCCAAGTCTCATCAAAATACGTGACCATGCTTATCTCCCAAATCAGTATCTAAATCCACTTTAAATTTTCAATTTCAAGAAAGTCGACAAAACTACATATTTTCAACTTTGGTTTGACCCACCTTGAAAGCGGGCCAACTTTGGTTTGACCCATCTCATAAAAATAGATGTCCATGCTTATCTCTCAAATGGGTACCTAAATCCCCTTTAAAAACTCAATTTCGATCGACAAAAGTGGATATTTTCAACCTTGGTTTGATCAACCTTGAACGAGAGCCAAAATAGCTTTAAATCTCATAAAAATATATATCCATGCTTATCTCTCAAATGGGTACCTAAATCCAATTTAAAAACTCAATTCCGAAAAAGTCGACAAAAGTGCATATTTTCAAACTTGGTTTGACCAACCTTGAACGAGAGATAAAATATCTCAAAATCTCATAGAAATAAATGTCCATGCATTTCTCTCAAATGGGTATCTAAATCTACTTTAAAATTTCATTTCCGAGAAAGTCGAAAAAAGTGCATCTTGTCAACCTTAGTTTGACCAACCTTGAACAAGGGCCAAAGTAGATCCAAATCTCATAAAAATAGGCATCCTTACTTATCTCTCAAATGGGTACGTAAATCCACTTTAAAAACTCAATTCCGAGAATGTTGATAAAAGTGCATCTTTTCAACCTTGGTTTGACCAACCTTGAATGAGGGACAAAATAGCTCCATATCTCATACAAATAGGTGTCCATGGTTATCTCTCAAATGGGTATCTAAATCTACTTTAAAATTTCAATTCCAAGAAGTCAACAAAAGTGCATCTTTTCAACCTTAGTTTTACCAACGTTGAACAAGGGCTAAAATAGTTCAAATCACATAAATATGTGTCCATGCTTTTCTCTCAAATGGGTACCTAAATCCACTTTCAAATTTGAGTTCCAAGAAAGTCGACAAAACTAGATATTTTCAACCTTGGTTTGACCAAGCTTGATCGAGGGCCAAAATAGCTCCAAATCTCATAAAAATACGTGTACATGCTTATTTCTCAAATGGGTATCTCAATCAACTATAAAATTTCAATTCTGAAAAAGTGGAAAAAGTGCATATTTTAAACCTTTGTTTGAGAAACCTTGAACGAGGGAATAAATAGGCGCAAATATCATAAAAATAGGTGTTCAATCTTATCTCTCAAGAGGGTACCTACATCCACTTTCAAACCTTAATTATGAGAAAGTAAAAAAAATGGATATTTTCAACCTTGGTTTGAACAACCTCGAACAAGGGCCAACCTAGCTCCAAATCTCATAAAAATAGGTGTCCATGCTAATCTCTCAAATGGGTACATAAATCCACTTTCAAAAATCAATTCCGAGAAAGTCAACAAAAGTGCATCTTTTCAACGTTGGCTTGAACAATATTGAACGAGGGACAAAATAGCTCCAAATCTCATAAAAATAGGTGACCATGGTTATCTCTCAAATTGGTATCTAAATCTACTTTAAAATTTCAGTTCCAAGAAAGTCGACAAAAGTGCATATTTTAAGCTTGTTTTGACCCACCTTGAACGAGGGCCAAAATAGATCCAAATCTCATAAAATTAGTTGTCCATGCTTATCTCTCAAATGGGTACCTAAATCGATTTTCAAAACTCAATTTTGAGAAAGTCGACAAAAGTGCATATTTTCAACCTTGGTTTGATCAACCTTGAACGAGGGCTAAATAGCTCCAAATCTCATAAAAATAGGTGTCCATGCTTATTCTCAAATGGGTAACTAAATCCACTTTTAAAACTCAATTCCGAGAAAGTCCACAAAAGTGCATCTTTTCCACCTTGGTTAGACCAACCTTAAATGAGGGACAAAATAGCTCCAAATATTATAAAAATAGGTGTTCATGCTTATATCTCAAATGGGTATGTGTAAATATAGTTTAAAATTCTAATTCCGAGAAAGTCGACAATAGTGCATATTTTAAACCTTGGTTTTACCAACCTTGAAAAAGGGCCAAAATAGCTCCAAATCTGATAAAAAAGGTGTCTGGAATGGGTACCTAAATCCACTTTCAAAACTCAATTCCGATAAAGTTGACAAAAGTGCATATTTTCAACCTTGGTTTGACCAACCTTGAATGCGGGCCAAATTAGCTCCAAATATCATTAAAATAGGTTTCCATGCTTATATCTTAAATGGGTATCTAAATCTACTTTAAAAATTTCAATTTCAAAAAGTTGACAAAAGAACATATTTTCAACCTTGGTTTGACCAACCTTGAACGAAGGACCAAAATAGCTCTAAATCTCATAAAAATAGGTGTTTATCCTTATCTCTCAAATGGGTACCTAAATCCTCTTTCCAAACTCAATACCAAGAATGTCGACAAAAGTGCATATTTTTAACCTTGGTTTTCTCGACCTTGAACAAGGGACAAAATAGCTCCAAATCTCATAAAAATAGGTGTCCATGCTTATCTCTCAAATGGGTTCATAAATCCACTTTCGAAACTCAACTCGGTGAAAGTCGACAAGAGTGCATATTTTCAATGTTGGTTTGAACACCCTTGAGTTCAAGCCAAAATAAGTCCAAATCTCATAAAATAAGGTGACCATGCTTATTTCAGAAATTGGTATCTAAATCTACTTTAAAATTTCAATTTCGATAATGTCAACAAAAGTGCATATTTTCAACCTTGGTTTGACCCACCTTGAACGAGTTCCAAAATAGCACCAAATCTAATAAAAAAAGGAGGCCATGTTTATTTCTCAAATGGGTACCTAAATCCACTTTCAAAACTCAATTCCGAGAAAGTCGACAAAAGTACATATTTTCAATCCATGTTTGATCAACATTGAACAATGACCAAAATATCTTTAAATCTCATAAAAATAGATGTCCATGCTTATCTCTCAAATGGGTACCTAAATCCACTTTAAAAACTCAATTCTGAAAAAGTCGACAAAATGCACCCTTTAAACCTTGGTTTGACCAACCTTGAACGAGGAACAAAATAGCTCCAAATCTCATACAAATAGGTGTTCATACTTATCTCTCAAATAGGTATCTAAATCTACTTTAAAATTTCAATTTCAAGAAAGTCAACAAAAGTGCATCTTTTCAACCTTGGTTTGACCAACCTTGAACAAGGGCCAAAATAACTCCAATTCTCATAAAAATAGGTGTCCATGCTTTTCTCTCAAACGGTTACCTATGTTGATGTAATTGTAACTTCGGAATGTATTCACTTATATTTCCTATCTATTGTAACTGGATTTTTATTCCGGGATGTACTTGAGTCATGTCATGCCCTGATGTTCCAATTGGGAAGTTTCTATATTGTGAAAGTCATGTCAAGTCATTATGGGTAACCCTCCTATTGGTCAAGGGTTAAAGTCCCCATAGTTGTGGGGCCCTAGAGTTATTAGACTATCCTAGTGAATTTGATCCTAGGTGAGTCATTGTAAGTTGGGGCAATAGTCCCCACCGTTGTGTTACCCTCCTATTGGTCAAAGGAGGCAAAGTCCCCACAAGTTGTGGGGCGCTAGGGTTATTAGACACTCCTAGAGATGTCGGCTCTAGTAAGTAATTGTTAAGTGAGTCCGACATGTTGGAGTGGGTTTCAAGTGAATGAAAGAATATAAATAGAGAGTGAGTCTCTCTATTTATAATGCACACACACTCACTAATTGGAGCGCATGAGTGAGAGGAGAAGTTACTGGGACAAGAGAGAGACTGCTGCTGTCGGGAGATCATCCTTATGTTTTCGGGTTTTACTTTTGGTGCTGATTCTATCTCTGAGGAAGTTGTGGGGTTTTCTCCTTCATGGTTTCACCGAGGAAAATTCTTTGTGTCTCTTGTCTCTTGTGTTTAATTTCTGTGCATGTTATTCTCTCAGTTAAAGATCCTAAGATCATAATGCTAGCTTGAATGATAAAAAAAATAACATGGTATCAGAGCTAACCTGAGAAGAAGACATTGTGCAGCTACAAAAGCTAGGGATCCCTACTTTTTGGGTGTCTCTCCACAATCCATCAGCAAAAGTATGCTAGGATGACTCTCCATTGAAGGGCACATCTTTCTGTCAAAGTGGAATTCGATTCCGAGCATTTTCAGTTTTTGGTGAAGAAATTAGGGCTTTCTACAAAAGAGGAATTCTTGAGTGAGCTTGGAATAGTATTTCTCTCCGCATCAAAATTGAAGTTTAGAGAAATGGATCAGGATTTTTGGTTGGGTGGAACTCCGGGAAAGTCAAACCCTAGTTTGACCCCGACCTAGAAAAACCCTAAATACTAAAATTGCTAAGTTTTCTACATTCGCTATATCCCAAGATTGGAAACGTATCAGGAGATGAAAATTGGAAATGCCTAAGATAAAATACTTATGTACACTATATCCAAAATTCATCCTCAGATTTGCTATATTCTAGGAGATATAATCCCTCCAAGTTGGGATTCTAGTCTCTTCTAGAATTCATCCCTAAATAGGATACCTGGGGGGAATTGCTATATCTTGAGCTACATAGGTCAAAATTTGATTTTGGAAGATGTTCCAGAAATGACACACACTGTAATTTCTATGGTCCAAGTTTTAGACTTAGAGGATGAACCAGTGACACATGGAAGTCCGTACAACTCCGCTATTCTGAACAGTCCTGTAACGGGTCACCTTGGGAAAATGATCATAAGTCCCAATTGGTGAAACCAATTCTTATGAAACCTATGGTTTTGTATCAGGAACATGCAATGACACCTCAGTGCAAAGTTTTAGACACATAGGCACAATAATTTCGGAGATACCATAGAAACAGTAACAAGAATTTCTGTAGGAGAAATTGGAAAACTAGGGCTTCCTGTTCCGGGAGCTTTCCTCCATTGTTTTCAGAAAAGGAGTACATTGTAAAGCTCCATTTGAAGAGATATATATTTATATCAAATCATATATGAAATATTCCAAGTTTTTAAAATTAGGGTTTCTCTGACAAACTCTATGTCATCCAGCTCCGGAACCAGGATGGACACCTCCAATCAGTAAGATGTAATATTTTGTCATTTTCATTTGAGGTTCTCATTTCAAAGTGATCTATCACATCAGCTTGATGATAAGCTTGGTGAAGTTGACAACTTCCAAGCATGGAATTATATGATCTCTCTGAAGAAAATGAATTGGACACCTACATGAGTAGAGAGGTTCCATTTCCAGAGGGAGATGAGGCTAGAAGCCTTACACAAGAAGAACTTGGTCAAGGACAAGAAGATCATTGTTGATTCAATCATGGATCAACTTGTACCATAAGTGTATTCCCTATAGAAACCAAAGATGTTTGATTCCTTGACCAAGTTATTTGAAGGCAAAAACATAAATAAGAATATGACCTTAAGAAACAAGTTGAAGAATGTGAAGATCCAGAATGCAGAGACCATACAATCATAAGGGTCTCTCAAATATGAGTACAACTTGAAGCGGTAAAAGAAGAAGTGAAAAATGCAAAAGTGGTGATAGCCATCTTGAATGGTCTCGCAGGATCATGGGATTCATTCATTCGAGGAATGTCTGCTAGAAGGAAGTAATTACTTTCAGCAGACTTTGGGAAGAAGAAGAAAGTCGACTCATAAGAAGAGAAGAGAAGATGGGAGAAATTGAATATCAAGCTCTCACCATCGAAAGAAGATCCCTCAAGCGATGAGGAATATGAAGAGCTCAACTCTTGAAGAACCTCTTATCCACCTTAACATTTGGATAAGAAACGATGCTATTATGAATAAAGAAGATGATGAAGCGGAAGGATCAAGGAATCTACCCACGAAACAAATAAAGATAAGTATTCAATTGTCAATTCATGATATTGTTTTGTTATGCATTTGGTTATATTCAGTTGATATATTACGCATGATAGAATTTTTTCATTAATGACAGTATACTACTAATATGCATGTGATGGGTAAGTAGCTCATGGTGCTATACAACTCTCCATTGCTACTTATCTAGAATGAAACCTCTTTGCTGACATGTTGGATTAGTGCACAATCTCAATGTTGTCCTGGTAGAGATGGAAGGCATCTAGAAAGTTTCTGTGAGATATGGATGGATATTGTATTGGATAAAGTAGTTGCATGATCATATATTTATGAATTAGAATTTGCCATTATGAATATGCCTTATGAAAATTTTATAACCATACAAATGAATTTGGCTTGTAGGAAAGATCGAGTAAATAATCGCTTACAAGCAAAGAAGGATGAGACTTGTTCCAAAGAACAAGTGACGACAGTTCAAGATGAAGAATAATATGACGAATGCAATGACATCATTGATGTAGAACCTTCGAGCCATGAAAAAGTAACCAAGAAGAAAGGTTCAAGAAGAATGATGTCTAGGATGTAGTATCGATAAATAAAGATAATTTCGTAGTTCCATCATGCAGTAGATGGAAACACCATGGGATACAAGGAAATATTCGTAGCACAAGGTTTCTCATGAAAAGAAGGCATAGACTACGAAGAAACATTTGCAGCCAGTGGGAGTTGAGACACATGATAGGAAAAATCATGTGTGCAAATAAAAGAAGGCCTTGTACGAGTTGAGAAGACACCCATGGGATAACACATACATGATGAGCTTAATGAAGATCTGAACCTATAATACAAGGTTGATAGAGAATGACAAGCTCATAGATGGGTGTGAGAAGAACTTTTGAAAAAGTTCAAGAAAGTGGATCTTGGTATCTAGTGTCACTCCAGTACAGAATGTTTCAGTACATAAAGTATGAAAGACATAGGGAGTATGATGCTTTAGAGGGAGTGATTATAGAAGATCCTAAGGTTCGACATGGTATGACAGGATGGACAGATTACTGATGATTCTAGGCTTTGCTGAGAGTAAAGTGGATTCCAACCTTTCCTTCAAGGATGAAGGCGGAAGACCAGTGATGGTCCTGTTAATGCACTATTTTCTAGGCATGGAGGTGTGGACAAGGGAAGTATGCAGTAGAGATCCTGAAGAGGTTCAGGATGATGGAATGCAAAGCCATGACCACACCTATGGCATCAAACATGAAGCTATTGAGTGATGCTTCATCAGATACAGTTGATGCTACGATGTATCGCCAGATGATTGGGTCCTTGATGTACTATTGTAATCTCACAGATCACATAAGGTTACCAATAACACATACTAAAACATACATATATAACAGAGACAAGAGATAAGAACAAGTAGGTGAATTAATAGATTATATTAAATGAAAGGGTCCATCCAACACAGAGAACTGAACCGAGTTCTCATCTGGCTCAATAGCCTAATATATATGATTACAAAATAGTTACAAAATAACTACCTGTCGGTTCAGTGAACCGACATGACCTTAGGTGGCCGACCTAACCTCTAGTTTAGTCAGCTGACCGACTTAGTCGGCTAATCGAATAATTCGGCTATCGTTCAAGTTGAATTATCAACTTGCTCCTCCTACATCTCCCCCACGAACAAAATGTTTCTTCATCCTGAAGAAACAGGGAGGTACAAAATTCTTCTTTTCTGGTCTCAACAGTTATTGTGATGTGCCTGGGCTTCATGGGCTATGAAGTATGATGGTCGATATTTTCTATACACAGACTTCGATAATAGATGGGGACGTCACTGCTAGGTGATGTTGGATATCTGTCCAACTTTGCAAAATAT
Organism: Pseudotsuga menziesii; assembly: GCA_001517045.1. Classification (NCBI taxonomy): domain Eukaryota; kingdom Viridiplantae; phylum Streptophyta; class Pinopsida; order Pinales; family Pinaceae; genus Pseudotsuga; species Pseudotsuga menziesii. The sequence continues at coordinate 574,454 of LPNX010222108.1, read as the reverse complement.
TCTGGATGTCGATGGTGAGTGTGGTCAGGTTTGATAACATCAACATTTTCTATGAAATGGAGACTTCAGCTATTCTCTCCATGTCGGGACCCATAAACTGGTCCTTCTCCTCTGCAGTTTCGATACAACGTTTCATCTGTGGGCAGATGATGTCGAATTTTTCCAAGTTGGGGATAGCTTGTTGCACCCACTGCTGTGCTTCCCTCTCAAGTTTCTGTAGCTTGGCTGTTTCAAGCACTATTTGTTCTTCTATTGTGGTTCGGAGTGCTTTATCAGTGGTTTTCCTGGTTTCCAGTTCCTGGATCCCTTGTTGGGTCTGCTAAGTTTGCTGATAGACTTGCTCGTAGTAAGCATGCCAGTATATTAGTATTTATTCAGTGATGACAGACTCCTCCATGCGATCTTGCTGCACTTTATAAGCTTCAGAAAAGGCGGTGTGTTGTGCCATTAGGAGTCAGGCAGTTTCTTCTTTTTGTTCCTCCTTTGTTTCCCGAATTTGTGCTTTGTGCACCAACACCATGCTTGTCACATACCCCAATTTTGTAAAATAATGTTATTTGTTTTAATTTGATTCCTAGGACATTATGTTAAATTTAATGCTAAGTAGGAACTGATGACTCAGTAGAGTCAAAAGATGTGGAATGTAATTCTGAATATTTTATTTTTAATAAATAAAAGTGGAGACAACAGCTTGGGAGAGCTATTAATAAGAGTGTTACTGGTCAAACTGGTGGAAGGAACTAGGTGGAGAGCAAAAGACAAGTGGCAGCATCCTCAAACACTTCCTATGTTGCAGGTGGCAACTTCCCTACATTTGGGGTCATGATCCACCAAGAAATTGGGATCAGAGCAGGTGGCTCAATTAATGACAACTAACCCAAAAATACCTAGGTAATCTTTAAAAAGTACCCAATGTAGAGAGCTGAGGCTGCTCAGATATTTTCCAAGAGAAGAATCATTCAGGAGGAATGCACTTCAAGGAATTCATTGGGGAAAAGGGAAAACTGTAAGGAAGGTGTTTTGAGAGATAAACTGCAGTAACTTGGTCTGATACAGCTTGTTAGCTGAGAGAATTGACTGATAAGTTCAGAACTGGTATTGAGTCTCAGGACTAGTACTTGATTATTTGTTGCAGCTAGTTCCATCCAGGGAGACCAGAGCAAGCTCGGGGGTCCTGAGGAATCACTGTTTGAGCGCTCTCCAGGAGTTGGTAGGAAGGAACAACCTCCCATTGCTATTATCGACCAAGCTTTAAGAACAGGTTGTACTATTTATTAGTTTCTGAATTATTATCTGTGTGTGATTGAATGATGCATTTGCAGTTTATAGTGTAAAAACTCAAAGGATAGAATCTCTTAGTTTGTTTAGTAATGGAATTATTCTTAATGAGAAACAAACCCTACCTATGTTTTTCCCCATCTGGAGTAATCCAGATCGTACTCTAGCATAGTTCGTGTAGTTAAATGAAGATAGTATGATGCGAATATAGAATAAGAGGTTAGCTTGAATAATAGAATGTTTTATTTTATTTGTTATCAGAATAAATTAGTATTTTGTACATATAATAGTGTTAAATCTAGACTAAGAATGTCAGAGTATTAGAAACAGAAAAAGAAGCTATATCATTTTACAGACAGTAGTATGTTTGGTAGATGAAACATTTCCTTTTATAGTATTCACTTTCAAAATCTTTATATCTACTTGGAAGCAAAGGAAGAGAATATATAAAAGTTAAAGTATGTAGTAACAGGTTAGATTAGAATTCCATTCATCTCTACAAGTTATTTCTTTCCTGTATAGAATAAATAGTTACTGTATTTTTTTTATAGCATTCAAACTGTGAGTGAGGATAGACAAACTTAGATTTATTTCTAAAGCTAAAACTAATTGGTTTAAGATTTTTAATTACGCTGTAATATAAATAACTTTTTCATTTTACGTAACTGAACTTAAACAAGTTATACAGCTACTAACTTGTTTCAGTTATAATTTAAAATAAACACCGCAATACAAATCATAGGAAAGAATATAGATAGTTTGTTATTCTTTTAAATTAAAAATACTATTATTGTAATATAAATAGGGTAACATAAGAAATAAACAATAGAATACTATCTCTCTATACACCTATAAATAAACTAAATAAAAAGATAACATATATAATTATAGGAGCAATATTACTTATAGGTAAGATAATATTATTATTTAATTATAATAAATAACAAATAAATATGAATTCTGTACTTTAAAAGATGTAACTATCACTTAAAGTAAGTACGACTATATAAACATGAAATTACTTATATTCTGAAAGATAACAGTTATAAAACAATATTTAAAATTTATTTAGAATGAAGTAAATCAAAGCAAGATAATATAGAAACAATATACAGTTATCCTAATAATTTACAAAGTAATCTTAAATACAAATAACTTGCAGAAGGAAATTTATAGAACATAAACATGCTCAACTTACCGAGCTTAAATGACCATTTACACAATATAAGTAATAACCAGTTAAATACAGTAGTACATTGTAATTAAAAGTAATTGAAAGAAATGGTAAATACATTTGTTTATATAGCCAAGTTAGGGTAAAACCCTAATACATCATAAATTTACAGCAGAGGTAAAACCAAAGAGTTTAAGCTCTTCTAATGCCTCTTGGCTTCAAATAAAATTAACAGAGAAAGGCTTTACCAACTTCCTTTCATTTACACTTATATATACAAGTAACTATAACAAAATCAAAATTTACAGTCACGGCCTAAGCCGGAAACCCCGCATAAAGCAAGGGTTTTGACATTAATGAAAAACAGTAAACCAAGTAACTAGGTAAAACAAAACCACAAGGGTTTTGCAGGCCATGGCGACCAACCAGTAAATGTCCCATAAGGGACCGAACAAGGAATAACAACCATGGGGTATCCAAGGCTTACCCATGAGCAAGCCGTTGCCACAACCTCGCACCAACCACGCAGAGAGAAACAGGTCAACACCTGTGAACAGTGGAGAACATTAATGTTAAGATCTTGCTTCAGAATTAAACTATGGTGTATTAAACAAATATGCAAATTTAAAAAAAAATGTAAATAGTATTTCTTACCTTAAATTTTAACTAAAACATGACCACCCTCGAAAAGTAGAACAACTACCAATGCAAGGAGGATTAAACCCTTCATCGGCTGCAAGAGAGAAAGAGATTACAACACAGTATCGGCCAACGGTGAAAGAGAGAGAGTTAAAGCCACCAGCCAAGCAAGTAGGAAAGCTCGCGCCGCAATGGTTTTTCAACCAAAAAAAACACAGTAAATTGTGAAACCTTGACCCAACAAATCTCAAACTATGAAGCCACGAATCCCACTACTAAGCCAAAAAGGTAAAAGACTTTATAGACTGACGGACCCGAATTGAGCGAGCAGTGGAAGTTAAAACCCCGAAGAAGAAATAACCCAGCCCAAATAGCAACAACATTGTTTACAAATTTCTTCTCGCGGACGTGCAGGGTGAGTCCACAACCTACAGGAAACAAGAAAGCGAGCTGGGAGACTACATGCAACGAGTAGCAGAGCGACGGGGCGAGCAACCAAGACTAACAACATAGTAGCAGAGCGGTCGAAGGCCAAGAACAAGAGAGAAATAATAAGTTAGGGTTCGACAGTACTCCTTTTAACCGTTTAACACTTGGCTGTAATGAGTCCACGTACTCATGAAAATTATTTGCATGCAGTGGGTGAAATTGTATAGTCTCGGCGTGCTCTTGGCGTGCAATCAACAAACAATTATAATCCCAATCACATGAAGATCCGAAGTTTCTCTAGGGATTGATATTCCAAAGTCAACTGAGTCTGCACGCTAAAGCATAAACGATAGGACAATGGTATCATTGTTAAGTTTTTAAAAACTTACCAAGGGCGTAGTCAATACTATGACCCATCACATTTACAAATTGATAATCATACACTCAACGAGTAACCTATCCAAGGTGATGCCATATATTTTATTTATAAAAGGAGTTTATAAAATTAAATTTTAGCAAATACTCTTGTTGTAAGCAAGTAATTATTTAATCAATCGATTATAACTTAGTGATGGTATAATAATATGCGAACTAGCACATCATACAAGCAAGGGGTGCTTTTAATAAATGATTTTAGAACTTTAAATCAAAGTTAAACTCTAGACTATCATGGGCTCAGTCTATTCTATGACCCCTTGTTTATACAAACATGACATTTATTCATCAAACCAACTTTAACTCTATCCATAGTTAGGCTAATTGATGTTTATAAAAGAAGTTCATAAAATCAATTTATGGTAAATAACCTTCTTGCTAGTGTTAGTCTCATTGCTTTTGAATGTTTAACATTTAAACTAGTAAGGTTTGCATTTGAGCATGATAAGTCTTAAAATGCTTAAGGGCTTGACATTGAAATTTTAATGATATCTTACCCATAACTGGATAATATTTTCCAAGCAAATATAGTGCAGAGGAATTTAACTCTTCAACACTATTATAGTCTGATTGAATGTAGTATGCAAAGAGGTTATAATCCCTTAAAAATTCAAAGTTTTGGAAGTGGGATTATTGATACAAAAACTCATTATCAATATACATTACATTCTTATCACAAGCAGTAACCAAATCTTTTTTGACGTAAGTGGTATTTGTTCACAATTTAAAATAAACCCTTAACATAATAACCCTGCCATTCTTAGTCTGTATGCAAAGAAAGATTAAGGCGTTTACACACACGACGACCATGGTAAACATCGAAGAGTCTAGTACGCAATAAGAACTATAAATTACAACTACTAGAGAGAAATCAACTGTCATCAATATGGATAGGACCGAATCCCGTTTTCCATGGCGCCTTTAAAAGAATAACTATTTAATGGTTTTACCTCATAAAGCATTGGAATTGAATAGCAGTTATATTCTTTTACTGAGATATTATTTTTGCAATGAACTTATATATGTATGCGTAATGATTAATGACAAGCAGCACCGGATCTTTCTTACCTGTAAATCTGTAAGAGCAGGTAAAATTTTCTGCGTTAGCTCAAAATCTAAGTAAGCGCATAATACCAAGACAGTTCCACCTTGTGGTCGCAAAGAAAAACAAGTCATTAAACTGAAAAAGAATTATTCTATAAGATAAACATAATCAAGTAGATAATTCATATTATGAAATCATTAACATATAACTAGTCAAAACAATTAGTTGACTGCATTAATGAAGTTTATCAGTATTTTCAAAGTTTTAAATTTTTTGGAAATTTTGGTACTTTGACATGTGGTATCGGAGCACAAGGTTCAAACACTAGGCCTTGATGCAACCCAACTAGCTTTCATAGAACAATAAATTAAAATAATATGCTAACATATATTTTGTTTTATGTTAAGAACATAAAATTTCCTTTTTCTGAAGTTTAATAGGTAGGTATGGTAAAGCTAGGAGAGTATGCACAGGAGGAGTCTCCAGATATAGAAACAAAAATTTTCCCAGAGAAACTATGTTAGAAGAGGGGACTGCTAACGCCTCAGATCTGTTACAAACTGTAAAAGATTTAAAAACTGAAATAGAATCAGTTAAGAAGGAGAAAGAAAGGATCCTAAAGGCCCAGGAATAATTGAACCAAATTTTAATAGAAAAGTTCCAAACTGAAGGAAAGAGTAAAATGTCATAATCTGATGATGTTAGTCATCAAAGAAAATACAAAAAGATGAAGCTTGCAAAAACTGAAAATAGTTCATCATCTGAAGGGTTTGGTGAACAACAAAGTTACCATACTACTACTGACAGTAGTGAAGAGGATTTGTAGGACAGAAAGAAGAAATACAGACCATATGAGGAAATTTTAGGGGAGTTTAAAAAGATAAAGCCCCAACTTTTAATGGAGAGACTGAGAAGGGGGAGGAAGCAGAGTCCTGGTTGTCCGAGATGAAGAAATATTTTCATATTTATAATTACTCTAATCAGTTAAAGGCAAGGATGGCAATATACAACCTCTCAGGAAAAGCTGACATATGGTGGCAAGACCTGAAGAGAGTCAAGGGTATAAGAGAGAAGGAAGTTAATTGGAGTACCTTTAAAAGGTATTTCAAGAAGAAATTTATGTCTGACCAGTATTACGAGGAAAGAGCTAAAGATTTTTATGAATTGAAGTTAGGTTCAATGACCATGAAGGATTTGAATAGCAAATTCTTAAGTTTACTTAGGTACGTACCCTACCTAGTAGATGAGAAACCTAAAGTACAACGATTTCTTAGCTGTCCACCGTATCATATCAAAGACATAATTGAATATGATAACCCGAAGACTTTGGAGGAAGCTATGAGGAAGGCTAATTTTTGTTTTGAACAGAGCCGAAAGAAAGAAGGCTTGGCCAACTAGAAGGCTAAGAAAAATAACAATCCAATTGAATTTAAGAAGAAGGAATTTGTACCTCATAGGAATTTCAAGAATAATAAGACCAAAAATTATTATAACAACAAGAATTTCCAGGGAAATAGGAATGGTACTTCCAACAATTCGAATAATTTTAAGGGCAAGGAAGCTACAAATAACCATGGAAATTTTACCAAGAGTTTTGAACATAAAGAGCTTGTTAAGTGCTGGGAATGTAATGGACTGCACTATGCCTCGGTCTGTCCAAACCAGAAAAAAACTGTTAGCAATATTCATACTGTACAGGAGGAGATGACTGTTGGAGAACTAGCAAGGAGCATGCCCAGAATTAACGCGGCTTTGGAGAACCACCAAGCTGACTATCAGACTTCCATGGTGGAAGTAGAAGGTATGATTAAACAGACCCCTGTAACCATTTTAATTGATCCAGGAGCTAGTCTTAGTTATATTGCACCTCAGATGGTGGAAAAATGTAAGTTGTTTGTCGATAAGTTTGAGACTTCTTGGTTAGTTCAATTAGCCACTGGGGCTAAAAGAAAAGTAACTGGTTTTGTGAAAGAATGTGCTTTACTTATGAATGAATTTAAAACTACAGTTAAGCTAAATGTTTTGCCACTTGCCTCATATGATTTGCTGATTGGTATGGACTGGTTAGAACAGCATAAGGTAATTTTAAATTGTGACGATAAAAATTTCACGTGCTTAAATAGTAATGAACAACCAGTAAAGGTTAAGGGTATTCCTAGAAAAACTGTAATAAGGCAGATTTCTGCTTTACAACTTAAAAGAGCTGTTAGAAAAGGATGTAAAGACTATGCAGTAACTATTACAGATGAGGAAGGTAAAACTAAAATAGATAAGTTAACAATAGAAAATATTCCTTTTTAAAAAGAATATACTGACGTATTCCCAGAAGAAATTCCAGGATTACCACCAAGGAGGGAATTGGATTTCACCATTAAACTGGTAACAGGTGCAGTACCTAGTTCAAAAGCTCCTTATCGAATGAACATTTTAGAATTCAATGAGCTAAAATCACAGTTAAAAGAGTTAATTGATAAAAAGTACATTCGACCTAGTGTGTCTCCTTGGGGAGCACCAGTCATCTTCGTTAAAAATAAAGATAGAACTATGCGATTATGCATAGACTACCGTCAACTGAACAAGATGACTATTAAAAATAGATATCCGTTGCCCCGTATAGATGATCTGTTTGATCAACTACGTGGAGCCACGATGTTTTCGAAGATAGATTTGAGGTTAGGATATCATCAAGTAAGAATTAAAGAAGAAGATATCTTCAAGACAACTTTTAGAACAATGTATGGACACTACGAGTTTGTCGTAATGCCATTCGGGCTTGCTAACACCCCAACTGTATTTATGTGCTTAATGAATAATATAATGCATAAGTATTTAGATAAGTTTTTGGTCGTGTTTATCGACGACATCTTAATCTACTAAAAAATAGAAAAGGAACATAAAGAACACTTAAAAATTATTTTGCAAAAGTTGCGAGAAGTTTAGTAAGTGTGACTTCTTTAAGGATAAAATTCAGTATCTAGGTCACGTAGTGACCAAGGAAGGATTTTTGTAGATCCTAAAAAAGATACGGGCAATCGAATATTGGCCGGTTCCTAAAGATGTAATGGATGTTAGGTCATTCATGGGAATTACCGGTTATTGCCGAAGATTCATTGAAGGATTTTCAAGAATAGCAAATCCAATAACTTCCTTACAAAAGAAAGGAAAGAAATTTGATTGGAACTCAAAATGTGAAGAAATTTTTAATAAGTTAAAAACTCTATTGACTAATGCACCCATTCTAAGAATATCAGATCATAATAAAGACTTCGTAGTATGCACCGATGCCTGTAATGATGGCTTAGGCAGTGTTCTGACTCAAGAAGGGCATGTCATTGCCTATGAGTCTAGAAAGTTAAAAATTCACGAAAAGAATTACGCAACTTATGATCTAGAACTAGCAGCTGTAACACACGCCTTAAAAATGTGGCGACATCATTTAATCAGCAGAAAATTTATTTTAATGATTGATAATAAAGGACTGAAATATCTTCTAGATCAGCCTAATTTAAATGCTAGACAAGCTAGGTGGTTAGATTTCTTAAGTGAATATGATTTCAAAATCCAGCATATAAAGGGTAAGGAAAATAAGGTGGCTGATGCATTAAGCAGAAACACAAAGCTGAACTTTACAGCAGCAATCAACACTTATGCTTCTGATTTAGATGAACAGCTTAAAGAAGGGGTAAAACAAGATGAAATTTATCAGAAATTGCAAATTACAGCTAAGGAAGAACCTACAGAAAGCTTAATAAAAGGTTATAGTTTAAATGAAAATGAATTTTTATTATTTAAAAATAAACTGTATGTACCTAATGTGCCTAAGGTTAAGTTGTTAATTTTGGATGAAGTCCATAAAACACCATATTCAGGTCACCCTGGTTATCAATAGACTATAACCATGCTAAGAAAAGAATATTTTGGCCAAATATGAAAACTGAAGTATCTGAATACATTGCAAGGTGTTTAGAATGTCAACAGGTGAAAACCGAACACCAACACCCATCTGGTTTGCTACAACCTTTACCTATTCCTAGTTGGAAATGGGAAGTGATTAGCTTAAATTTTATTACTGGACTACCCAGAAATCAGAATCAAAATAACTCTATTATGGTGGTGGTTGATAAGTTAAGCAAGGCAACACATTTTATTCCTATTAAAACTATTTACAAGGCTGCCAATATAGATGATATCTTCTTAAAGCAGATTTTTCAGTTACATGGAGTACCCAAAGTTATAATCTCAGATAGAGATCCTAAATTCACAGGAAATTTTTGGAAGTCCTTGGTTAAAGGATTAAATAGAACATTGAATTTCAGTACTTCCTTCCATCCTCAAACTGATGGACAAACTGAAAGAGTGAATCAGGTACTAGAGGATTTATTGAGAATGTATGTGAAAGATCAGCCAGGTAAGTGGGAAGATTATTTACATCTAGCAGAGTTTGTATATAATAATAACTATCAGTCATCGGCTAAATTTAGTCCATTTGAAATTTTATATGGATGAAAATGCAACACTCCTATCTCTCAAAATAATCCAGTAGATAGATTAGTGTTAGGTCCAGAATTGTTGAAAGAAATAGAAGATATTGTGAAGCAAGTGTAGGGAAATCTGAAGGTGGCACAAGATCGGCAGAAAAGTCAAGCAGACTTGAAAAAAACTTCCAAGGAGTTTCAGGTAGGTGAACATGTGTTCATCAAGGTAAGGCCAAAGAAAATATCTCTAAGACCGGGGAGTTGTGCAAAGTTAGCACCACGTTACTGTGGTCCATTTGAAATTTTATCTAGGATTGGTCAAGTTGCTTACCAACTAGCACTACCACCTAACTTGAAAGTACATAATGTTTTTCATATCTCTGTTTTAAAGAAGTATGTTCATGATGCTACTCATGTGGTTGATTGGAATGTTGTACAAGTGAAACCAGAAGGAGAAATTCTGGTGGAACCGGACTGTATCCTCGAGAGGAGGAAAATTACACTGCGGAACCACACCATTGGACAAGTAAAGGTGCAATGGAAGCACCTTAGTCCTGAAGAGGCCACCTGGGAACCGTAAAGTAAGATGCGGGAAGCATACCCAAATTTGTTCCAGGGGACTTCGGAAGATGAAGAATAAGTAACATCGAGGATGATGTTACATTTTAAGGGGGTGTGTATGTCACATACCCCAATTTTGTAAAATAATGTTATTTGTTTTAATTTGATTCCTAAGACATTATGTTAAATTTAATGCTAAGTAGGAACTCATGACTCAGCA
>LPNX010222108.1:538424-561402 GCA_001517045.1 Pseudotsuga menziesii | reverse complement strand
CAGAGGAATTTAATTCTTCAACACTATTATAGTCTGATTGAATGTAGTATGCAAAGCGGTTATAATCCCTTAAAACTTCAAAGTTTTGGAAGTGGGATTATTGATACAAAAACTCATTATCAATATACATTACATTCTTATCACAAGCAGTAACCAAATATTTTTTGACGTAAGTAGTATTTGTTCACAATTTAAATTAAACCCTTAACATAATAACCTTGCCATTCTTAGTCTGTATGCAAAGAAAGATTAAGGCGTTTACACACACGTTGACCATGGTAAACATCGAAGAGTCTAGTATGCAATAAGAACTATAAATTACAACTACTAGAGAGAAAGAAACTATCATCAATACGGATAGGACTGAATCTCATTTTCCATGGTGCCTTTAAAAGAATAACGATTTAATGGTTTTACCTCATAAAGAATTGGAATTGAATAACAATTATATTCTTTTACTGAGCTATTATTTTTGCAACGAACTTATATCTGTATGCGTAATGATTAATGACAAGCAGCACCGGATCTTTCTTACCTGTAAATCTGTAAGAGCAGGTAAAACTTTCTGCTTTAGCTCAAAAGCTAAGTAAGCCCAGAATACCAAGACAGTTCCACCTTGTGGTCGCAAAGAAAAACAAGTCATTAAACTGAAAAAGAATTATTCTATAAGATAAACATAATCAAGTAGATAATTCAGATTATGAAATCATTAACATATAACTAATCAAAACAATTAGTTGACTGCATTAATGAAGTTTATCAGTATTTTCAAAGTTTTAAAATTTTCAGAAATTTTGGGACTTTGACAATGCTTTCAAATAGCTGATATGCCCTTTCAAGCGGTTTGTCGATGTCAACCTCTACGGGGCCCAACATTACTGAATGGGCCAAGTTTCTGCATTTGTTGAGAAACTTGACCTGTTTTGCGACTTTGTCGTCGAGTTCCTTATGTCTCTGGTCACTCCTCATCTTCGCTTCGACTGCTAGGGTCTTGAGAAGTTGTCCTAGCTCTGGGTCGGTCAGTGATGTTGCATATTTTAATTTGATATGGACCTTTGATGGCTGTGCATGATGCTCCTTCTTCTGCTTCTCCTTCCTCTTCTGATGCTTTTCCTTATCTATTTGTGTTGGCACCTGAGTACCTGCAAAGTCAAGTTGGGATCTTTGGTTTGTGGGATAGTGGTTGATGGTTTCTCTGGTTGGGGAGGTGGGATGAATGATACCTCTAGTTGTTTAGATGCAGGGTGTGCAACTGATTGTGGTGGGGCTTACTCTGAGTCGAGGTGTGGTGGTGGTGGTGGCGAGGGAGTTGGTGAATGGTCAGGGGTGACTCTGTTGGGGGAAGTGTGGGTGAGTGGTGGGTTGTCGGGCTGGGGAGGTGAGTATAAGTCGGAGAACATTTGGTTAATTTGGTGATTTATTTCCTCTTCATTTTTTTCTCCTCCAGTCGGTGCAGTGGCTGGTAGGTTGGTTTGGGGTAAGTTGGAGTGATAGTCGCGGTCCGACGTGCGGTCACTTTAGCTTCCTTGTCAAGATTTCTTGCGTCCGGGACTGGAATTCATGTCCGGGTTGGTATCCACCGACCTCGAAGAGAGGTGATTTTATGGATATATTTTGTGCCGACGTAAATATCTCAGGTAGTTTCCCAATGAATGCCTGCAAATCTCTGTCTTTATCGAACTTTGCCTTCACAGCTTCCGACATCACACTTTTACACAAGTCGAATGGGCTTTTTGAATGCTATTCTGGCACTTGCTCCTCTCTTAATTTTGTCAAGGATGGGGGTGGAGGCATCGACAGAAGATCGACAATGTTTTCAGGCATCATCGTGTGGGTGGTCTTGGCTTTCTTTGGTCGAACCGGTAGTGCTCCTGCCTTGACAAATCTTTGGAACTCGGTTTCCACTGGCACCTTATTTGTTGTGGCATATTCTATTATGTCGAGGGTTGTAGCTACCAGTTCCTCCTCGTCGTTTGAGGAATCGACAATGATAAGATTGCTCCTACCTTTTCCTTGTTGTTGTTGTTGTGTCTTTAACTTCTTCCTTGCAGCTACTATCTCTTTCGAAAATTTTTTAATATAGCCTTTTGTGATAGCATACTCTAGGTTTTCTTGTTTTGTGTCTCCCCTTGGCTCCTGGGTCAGGATGAGACTTTCTGCAGCCATAGTGATGACTTGCTACTCTGGCTGTGGTTCTTCTATCTGGGGTTCGGCCCTCTGTGTTGTCAAAGGTTTGATGATGATTTAAAGTCAGCCAATGTGTTTGACCGGTGTCTCTTCTGACACAAAGGTGCTGATATAGAGGTTCATCTCATAGTCTTTCTCTTTCTCTTGGTTAGTTAGCGGTTCCTCAATGGAGAAGTCACTCTTCTTTGCTGCTGCTGATGTTGGTATTTTTTTTTTAGCTTGTTGAGACAGATCCTGAAATATTTGGTCAATCAATGGATAATAGTCGAGGGATTTTTCATTTGAGTCGTTGCCCTGCATATACCACACCGAAGTATGGTCGAGTTCTAGCTAGATGTGGGATTTCGTCAGTAGACTTCTTTGGATGTTTTGAGGCACCTTTCATCTAGTCATGCGGACTTTGAGTTGTTGGATCCAGTTCTCCATCAACACTTTTTCATCTTCAAGTTCCTGCAAAGTTCCTCTTTGGGAGAATGGTTTGAATCTCTACATGTGGAACCTTGTCGGTTACTGAAAAATTGGGTTTCCTTCTGGGTAGATATGGTACATGACTATCCATAAAATGAGTGAGGGGAACCTCATGATTCCTCCCTTCTCTTGGCATCTGTCATAGATGGTCTTGACCATGTCAGTGACATATTCATCCCATCTGTATATCTTGCCATCTGTCGCAATGGCGTTGACAGCTTCTAGCATGTCTAATTTGAGGTCGCTACCTCGACTTGCTAGGGTGAGTGTTATTGCTATTATTTTGGCCACAATCTATGGCATTCGGGTTGTGATTTGACTAATCATCAACCCCTTCGAGTTTTTTCCCGAAGCTGACCCAGTTAGTCCTTCGACCAGTCCTTCTTTAATGCTGACTGGTACTGGGTCTCCTGTGTTTGATAGACCTGTCAACTTGGAGATGACTTCTCGAGAGATGTCGACCAGTTGGTCGAAGTAGAACCGGATGTGGTGGTACCGACTTATGATAAGTTTTACGGCGGTTTCCTTGGTGCCACCAAAACAAGCCATGAGTGGTGCATTGCCATAGTTGAATATTGTGTTGTATTTGATTTTCTCCACAACTTGAGTGGGCTTCCTGTTGACATAAGTCCATTCTTGCATCTTGGTCCATAGTGTTTTGCATGAGCCTTCCTGCACCTTGGCATTCTTAATGTACTTTAGCCTGCGTACTAAAGGTGTGTCTACAATCTGTGGTTCCTTGGCTTCGGTTGAGGCTCTAGTATGTTTGGGTGCCATCTTGTTGATTTGTTGGTCTATTTCACTAAGGTAATATTGGATTTTAGTCAACTGGATGCTCTGATGCTCTCTCTGTATAGATTACGGTGAATGATCCTTCGACGGTCCAGTATTTATAGACGATGTTGTGGATGTTTTCGTCGATGAGTGTATTAATGGATGAGGTGATGTTCCAGCTGGAAAACTTGAGTGTGCGTTAATGATGAATTACATTCGGTGCTCGATGTCATGAATGCGCGATGGGAATATCGAGGTCGTCAGTCGATGTCGGTTATGAAAATGGTCGGTCGATGAAAATGGTCGATGGTGTTATGTTGATGGTCATGATGTCGGTTGTCAAAATGGTGATTTCCTGTCATAGTGTTCTATATGTTCGGTATTATTTTTCTTTTTGTATTTTTAGGTTTTTATAGCTTTTGGTTTACGATTATGGTCGTTATCGGAATTTTTTTTTTAGGTGTATTTCTAGTTTCTGTAGCGTTTTAGTCGGGCTCCATTAACGAGTTTCCGAAATACTATGCCTTGTAACATCTTTAGTCAGACTGATCCATTAGTATGTATCTCTTTGACAGCGTAGGGTCCCATCCATTCTATATGGAGATTTTTAGGTTTACCTTTTACTCAACTATTGTATAGTAAAGCAAGTTCTCCTACTGACAAGTTTTTTTTCTTGATTTTTCTGTCATGCCATGCTTTTTGTTGTTGTTTCTGTATTTCTTGATGTTGTATTGCCATTAGTCGGTGTTCTTTGAGTTTTCTTAGTTGCAATAGTTGATCCTTTCTTCCTTATTCAACATCGACATGTAGGTTCTCTGCGATGATAAGTGTCTATTGTCGGAAGTGTAGTGGAACTACTGCTTCTTGTCCATAGACTAGTCGAAAAGGATTTTGGTCGGTCGAGCGTTTATATGTTGTTCTGTATGCCCATAATACTATAGGTATTTTCTCGTCCCAGTCATCCTTATCAGCATTACATATTTTAGTTATTCCTCTTGTTAATGTTTTATTAAATGCTTCAATTGATCCATTCAACTAATAATGGTATGTTGTACTCCAACGATGGTCGATTTGGAACTGGCCGGTTAGGGCTTTGATAGTCCTATTGATGAAGTGTGTTCCCTGGTCGCTAATCAAGGTTAGTGGGCATCCAAATCTGGTGATAATATTCTCATAGATAAACTTAGCAGCTATCTCACTAGAACATGTGTCGACTGGTTCAGCCTCTGCCCATTTAGTTACACATTTGAATAGAGTTATGATGTACCTTGCACCTGTCCTTTTTGCTGGTATGGGAAATGGTCGTATGAAATCTATGGCCTAGATTTCAAATGTCAAACTTGGGTTCACTAATATCAAAGGCATTTCTGTGCTAGGCAGGGGTCAACCTAATCGTTGACATCTGTCACATTGATTGACAAAATTTTTGCAATCTCTGTGGAGTGTCGGCCACCATAACCCTGACTGTTGGATCTTCTTTGTAGTTGTGTCTAATTAAAAATGTCCTCCTGCAGGTCCATAATGTGCTTCATGCATAATGTTGTCTCGATCATGTTCTAGTACACACCTTCTGAGGATGTCATCCAATCCCATTTTGTATAAGAATCCATTTATAAGACTGTATGGTGCAGCCTTCATAGCTAAGATCTGCTTCTTCTTTGTACTCATTCCTTCTGGTGCATGTCTGTCTTCTAAGAATTGGGCTATTTCATCTAACTCTCCTGGGACTGTTCTATCTGAAATAAATGTGCATCAAGTAAGTCATATTTGACTCCTGTCGGCTCTTCTCCTGTGTCAATTCGGGATAAATGGTTGCGACCGACATTTAACTTACCTGGACTGACAACGACTTCGAATTCGAATTCTTGGAACAATAGTAACCATTGACAAATCCTTCCATGATGTAGTGGTTTATTAACAAGATATTTAAGTGCCTGATGGTCTGTATAGAATATAAATGGGTTAGCTAGAAGATAATGTTGATATTTTTGTAGTGCAAAGACCATTCTTAATGCTTCTCTTTCTGTTATCAAATAGTTTCTCTTAGCCTTGTTTAATTTTCTGCTACTGTAAACTATAGGATAATACATTCCATCATCTCCTGGATGAGTAAAGATTGCTCCTATTACTAGGCCTGATGCATCAATATGAACATGGAATTTGATCGACCAGTTTGGAAACCTTACAATTGGTGGTTCGACTAGTTTTCTTTTTACTTTTTCAAATGATATGTGGCACTCCTCTGTCTAGTTGAACTCTTTATCTTCCCTTAATAGTTCTTCAAGTGGATAGGTCATATCCAAATGATATCTTATGAATTTTCTGTAATAGCCTGTGTGGCCAAGTAGCACCCTAACTTGTTTTGGGTTTACTGGTGGTTTTAGGTTGAGGATAATTTTGATTTTTGCAAAGTTGACCTTAATACCTTCCTTACAGACAATGTTCCCTAATAATATCCCTATGGGGGTCACAAATATACATTTCTTGATGTTTAGGGAGAGTTGAATTTGTCGACATCTCTCCAACATAAGCCTGAGCCATTTGCAGTGATCCTTTAAAATGGATTATATTGTCCAATCATCGAAGTATACTACCATGGTCTTGTAAATATATTCTTGAAATGTTTTGGCAACAATTCTAGAAAATACTGCAGGTGCATTTTTTAATCCAAAAGGCATAACCTTGTAAGCAAATAAGCCAAATTCACACACAAAGGTTGTCTTCTTCTTGTCTTCTTTCACTCTTGGCACTTGGTTATAACCTGAGAATCCATCTATAAATTTCATTTAAGATTTCATCTGCATAAGGAGTTGGAAATGGTTCTGTCAGTGTCACTTTATTTAGTTCCCTGAAGTCGACACAAATTCTTATTTTGGTTGGATCATGTTTCTTAGGATGTACAACCATTGGACTTGCCCATTTTGATTGGTCAATAGGATAGATGATTCATGCTGCAAGCATGTTATCAATTTCCTTTTTGACTATGTCTTTGTATTTGTGAGCTAGATTATATGGCCTTTTCTTGACAGGTCTAATATCAGGTTTAGTATCAATCTTCATTTCTCCCATTTCATGGACTAATCCTTTGAGGTATTTATAATCTCAAGCAAATACATCTTGGAATTCTTTTAGTAAGTTCACTATCTCTGTGGTCTGTACTGCACTCCAGTAGTCACCAATCTTTACAATTTTTGGTCGATCATCATTTGAGATGTCGAATTCTCTAGTTTTGACTTTAGCATCTAGTCATTCTGGTGCTTTGGCTTCATTGATTGGTTGTCTTCCTTAAACTATGAAAATGTGGTAGGGAAGTTAGTTGCAGTCATTCAATCAATATCCTGTTTGTCGATTGTTTCCGCTTTAAGGACTGTACAAATAGGTTTGGATGTTTCGACATGGTTTGATTTCCATCTAAAGCTTTTCCCTTCTGTATTTTCATTTTCTGGTTGTAATCTTGTTGACTATGGTTTTGTCCTTGTTTGTATACTGTTGCATTTCATTTTCTATCGGTTATCGTTTAAGGGTTTGTTTTCGGTCGGTTGTATAAATTCTTTAATCTGTTTTGCTGTTTCGACCAAGTTTTCATTTTGTGGTATAAAGTTGAAATCTTTAATGAAATTTTCTCTGAGTTCATGCCATAGGAACATTTCACCTCTAGATTCTTCCATTTTATACCATTTGTTTGGTAAGTTGGCGAGGGTTGATGGGAACAAGTGTGGCTAGGCTCGTTCATTCTTGTATCCAAGTTTTCTCCATTCTTTTTCACATGTCTTAATATGATCTTCTGGGTTCTGTCTTTGAGTGAATATAGGTATCTGAGCTTGTCTGGTTAACTTCTTTCCTCCAAACCTTTCGACAAAGTAAGTCGAAGTTGTTTTCCACGTTTGCAGTCTTGTCTGATGGGTATCCCACCATCGAGTAGCTTGTCTTATAAAAGTTTCTACTAGGCTTTGAAATCAGCCATGGTCACCAATATTTTTGGAAACTTGTTCTATGTGCATGACTAGTGATTATCTTTCCTTATATCTTGGTATTTGTGTAGTATTTACATTGGTAGGTTGTAAGGTAGGGTATTCCCTAATTTTTTTCTCAAAGATTTTCGGGACAATGGACACTATGAAGCACTATTGGGTGGGATTTTTCTGCACTTTTTGAATAGTCCAACACCCTCTTGCTTGTGTTTCGTAGTTCTCGATCTCCCAATCATATAATTCTGTGTCTGAATTATAACCAACTGAGTCCTAGTTGCCTAAATGAATTTCTCTGTGGATATTAGGTTCTGTATAATCTGCGTTGTTTTGAATCTGGTAGAGTTGTCGGATGTCGACTTCTTCATCAATAGGTTCAGTCCAGGGTTCTCCTTGAGATGGATGAATGGGTACAATGAATTTTTGTCCATTTCCTTTTAATTTGATTCTCTCTTTGTCCAGGGATATTGATGCTTTCATCTTTCTACCCCAATTTCGACCTACTAACACTGGGAAGATACTGGATCCTTCCTTAGGGTCAATGATTTCGAAGTCGATTTTGGTCGAGATTCGTTTTATAGTTGTGTCAATGTTTTTCTAGACTCCAATAGGTTCAATTAGGCCTTGGTTGGCTAGTTTCAGGTATATGCCTGACTCATATAGTCGAGGTTTGCCCATTTGTTCCCAAGTGTCATGAGTCATGATGTTTACTTGTGATCCAAAGTCAAGCACTACTTGTCGGACATGGTATCCTTCGATTTGTAGGTCGAAAAGTGGGTCGGCATCACCTTTATATTTTTTATTTAAGCTGCAGATATTCTTTGTTTGTTTTTTGGAGGTGTTATGTTTTATTTCATATAGTAAATCGATGAACTGAGATACTGAGTTGTCTTTTTGTATGAGCTATATTAATTCATTTATTGTGTTAGGTCGATTGTTGTTAGCTTGTTCTTATCGTGCAAATTCTTTGAATACATTGGTTGCTTCTTTGTATGTTTGTTTTTCTTTAAGTGGATCAGGGTAGACATTTTTCTCTTTTATTTTGTTGATTCTTGGGTTATCACTTCTTGTTTTTGTTCCTTGTTGAGTTACAATATGCAAATTTTTTGTGTTTATTACATCATTTTTTTGCACACACGGCAAGACATTAACATTTTTATTTGTATTTATTTTTTCCAACATGGTAGGGCAATCCTCCAATGAGTGATCTCCTACTCCACAATGAGTACAAAATTTGAGGTTAGTTCTATCTTTATATGGACAGTCTGCATACCGATCTCCCTCCTTATAACATGTAAAGCATTGGATGGGTCGACGTGGGCGGTTGTCTCGATTCCTAGGGAATTGACCTCATCCTCCGTAGCCTCTAAGTCAATTGTCGTACTAGCATTCGTATCTTCGACCTTTGTATCTCTAACCTCTCTGATCGTTTGGTAAGTTGTTTTGCTCATTATTTTGTGCAACTGCAGTGGTTTGGTAGATTGCATGGTAATTCTGTCAGTTTTTCAGTTTCAAATGGCAGTTGACTGTGTTATGATTTTTAGTTTCACAGATTGCACACCAGGATGCCTTATCGTTCTTCATGTTGAACGGGCAATCTTTTATTGAGTGGTCCCCGTGCTCCTGGAAAATGTCACAAAAACATTTAGTCTACACAAATCAAATGTCCTCTTAGTTGTATTCCTGTCGACAGTTGTATTTGGAATGTCCGGTCGTTGAGCACTTGGTGCACCAGATATCCTGATTCTTGGGGTTTAACTCCTTTAAATACTTCTGTACACTCTCCAGCTATTCTTCTAATCTGTGGTCATTGGAGTATGCTGGTATATCCTCATCCATTTCCACTTGGAGAGCTTTTGTAAGCGCATGTTCATAGGATTTGAATGTTTCCAGATTGATGTGTCAGTGGAATTTCTGAGATAACCTTGTAAGAAACCACTAGATTAGTAATTGTTCATCTATAACATAGTCCAGCTGGCTCAGAAGGTCTTTTCATCGCTTATCATAGTTGCGGACAGTTTCTCCTGGCTTATGTGATGTTGTTTTTAGTTTTTTCACTGCCAGGTGTTTTGCATCTGGATTTTTGAAAAATGATAGAAATTGCGCTTTGATATTAGCTTTCGTTGCTCTAGTTTGTCTTTCAGAAAAGTTCATATACCAAGTTAATTCCCTTTTCCTCTAGGAACTGACAAACTGTGCCATCTGTCTGTCTTCGTCTATAACTTGGTTGGCCTCCCAAGTCGACTCACAGATGAACCAGTGTCATCTAGGGTCCTCATCCCCCTCATATAGAGGAATGTGTGCTGAGCCATGACCCATTTTGGAGTCACTGTTGCTGCTTTCAGGAGGTGGCAGTGGTGGAGGTGGGGGTGGGGGTGGTGGGTTTATTGGCTTATTTGTCTCTGTGAAACTATGGTCGACGAAACTTTCATTCCCATTGGTTGTCGATTCTTCTTCAACCGGCAGTCGGTTGATGTCGACTTCTTTTGTTGATGGCCCACTGCAGCTACTTGTCCATAGTTCTAAATGTTCTGTGTCTTCCAAAGTTGTATTTGGCAAGGAGGGTGCTCCTTCATGTGTCGGTAAGAGTAAGTGAATACTTTGGTTGGAGGGTACCACTTGAAAGGTAACCCAATTTCCTTCCTCTGGTCGACGGATAATGAGGTGTCATCCAGTGTATGTCTCCTCGTCTATTCGACTCCATATACCAAAGTCACCAGCTTGTAGTCGGAGGTCCTCTTCAACAATAGTTTGTTTCCGGGTATGCGGATTCAATGAAGAGAGAGTTGTTCCTTCATGGGGAGCTCTTAATTGGAGAGCTTCTGGCTGCTCTATCCATAATTCTTCCTCCGTAGGGGATGCCTCTTCTTCCACGCCTTCTTCTTGTCGGTCATGACCCGAATCTACTGGATTCCCTTCCTGGTCAGTTTCCCTAGGACTACTTCCTCTATGTAGTGCTAAGGCTCTTTCACTTCGTGCTTCCCTCCTTTGTTGTCTCTCTTCCCTCTCTATTTTCTGAATGTCCGACATACCGTTGTGTGATACTATTCTCTTGATTTCCCTTTTGGTCGACTTCTCATTACTGGTGAACAGATTATATTACTTGAAAGGGTCCATCCAACACAGAGAATTGAACCAAGTTCTTATCTGGCTCAACAACCTAATATATATGATTACAAAACAGTTACAAAATAAATACCTATCGGTTCGGTGAAACGACATGAACTTAGGTGGCTGACCTAATCTCTAGTTTAGTCAGCTGACCGAATTAGTCGGCTGATCGACTAAGTCAGCTATCGTTCAAGTCAACTTATCGACTTGCTCCTCCTACATGTACCTGAGACCAGATATTTTCTTTGCTGTGAACACATTGAGACATGTTCACCTGATGGTTGCAAAGCATGCAGGGGTACAATTGATTATGGGCTCAAGTACGATGCGAATCAAAAGGTTAACCTAGAGGGATATGTGGATTCGTATTGGGTAGGAAAGTGCCATTGATAGGAAGATCATTTTGAGGTGCTACTTCAGTATGGGATCAAGTGTGATCTCTTGGTTTGGCAGGATGGAGTCTTGCATGGCGTTGAGTACAGCTGAGGCAAAAGATGTTGCCACTTGTTATTTGGGAGAGAGGAGCAGTGAAGCTCCAATATGTGACCTAGATCAAGATCTCTTGAAAGAGGGAGTTCTAGCATAGTCTGTGAGAAAGGTTGTCTGAGCATAAATCTTGGGGAAGCTCGTAGGTTGCTCAGATGTAAATAGACCTGTAGGTTTCCCTCGGATGTAATCGATCCCGTCGAAGCTCACAGGTCATCCTTGGATGTAATCATCCCTGATGTGATTCTATGTTAGAAATGGACAAAGTGAAGTTTGAGTACTTTAGGGAGAAGCTTGGTGTTCTCCATATCGATGTCCCTTCCAAGGGGAAGTGACGAGTCTGGTAGCCATTCTGACGAGTAGGTCAGATGTAAGGGCTGAGCCATTCTGTCATGGTTAAAGGATTAGGTTCCTCCCATGTCATATATGAGTGCTGAATGCCATTCTTGGAATGGAGGTACCTAGTCAGTTACCAGGAACACTTAATCTGGGACTGAGAGAGCCATTCTGATGAGTAGGTCAGATGTAAGGGCTGAGCCATTCTGTCATGGCTAAAGGATTAGGTTCCTCCCATGTTAGATATGAGTGTTGGCCATTCTGACGAGTAGGTCAGATGTAAGGGCAACTGCCACTCTCTTGGAGAGTGGAGGCACCTGGTTCGTTACCAGGTAGCTCAATCTGGGACTAGGGGCCATTCTGGCAAGGGTGTAGGATCTGATTCCTACCAGGTCAGATGTGAGTCCAGGCCATTTTGGCGAGGGTGTAGGATTTGGTTCCTACCAGGTCAGATATAAGGGCAACTGCCATTCTCCAAGAGAATGGAGGCACCTGGTCTGTTACTAGGTAGCTTAGTCTAGGACTGGGGGCCATTCTGGAAAGGGTGTAGGATTTGGTTCCTACCAGGTCAAATGTGAGTGCATGCCTTTATGATGAGGGTGTAGCATTTGGTTCCTACTAGGTCAGATGTAAGTGCTGAAGCCTTTTCACAGATGATAGCGATGTCCTATCATGCTGGTGAATGTGAGTGGTGGGACTTTCTGATGTGAGTGTAGGCTCCTACATGATCAGATGTGAGTGTTTGGTGTGCCTTTCTGACGAGTAGGTCATATGTAAGTGTTGGGTGGGCCATTCTGATGAGTAGGTGAGGTATAAGCGCTGAAGAAGACCTACATGATGGCTAGGACTACAAATAGCATGAAAGAAGGCTGGGTCTGTAGAACTTCCTGTGACGAGAAGAATCATAAGACAACACCTGTGGTATTGATCCATATCGAGTGAGGATCTAGATCCAGTGATGATGATTCAGCAGCGATGATCCAAATCAAGTGATTATCCATATCTAGTGATGATGTCTAGTGATGATCCAGATCAAGTGATGATCCAGATCCAGTGATGATGTCCAGTGATGATCCGTATCGAGTGATGATCTAGATCTAGTGATGATGTTCAGTGATGATCCAGATCCAGTGACGATGACATGTGATGATCCAGATCAAGTGATGATCCAGATCCATTGATGATGATACAGATCAAGTGATGATCCAGATCCAAAGATGAAGATGACTTGAAGAGGAAGATGACTTGAAGATGTAGATAACGAGATGAGCCAGAGAAGAAGACTAGTGATGAAAATTGTGTCGAGAGAATACCTTCCTAGCTAAGAGGGAGTGTTGATGTAATTGTAACTTCAGAATGTATTCACTTGTATTTCCTATCTATTGTAACCTAATGTTTATTCTGGGATGTAATTGAGTCATGTCATGCCTCGATGTTCTAATCAGGAAGTTTTTATAATGTGAAAGTCATGTCATGCCTCGATGTTCCGATCGGGAAGTTTCTATAATGTGAAATTCATGTCAAGTGATTGTGGGTAACCCTCCTATTGGTCAAGGGTTAAAGTCCCCACAATTGTGGGTCCCTAGGGTTATTAGACTATCCTAGTGAAGTCGACCCTAGGTGAGTCATTATAAGTTGGGGAAATATTCCCCACCATTGTGTTACCCTCCTATTGGTTGGAGGAGGCAAAGTCCCCACAAGTTGTGGGGTACTAGGGTTATTAGACACTCCTAGAGATGTCAGCTCTAGTAAGTAATTATTAAGTGAGGTCGAAATGTTGGAGTGAGTTTCAAGTGAACGAAAGAATATAAATAGAGAGTGAGTATCTCCATTTATAACACACACACACTCACTCATTGGAGCACATGAGTGAGAGGAGAAGTTACTGGGACAAGAGAGAGAGTGCTGCTGTCGGGAGATCATCCTTATGTTTTTTGGGTTTTACTTTTGGTGCTGATTCTATCTTTGAGGAAGTTGTAGGGTTTTCTCCTTCATGGTTTCCTTGAGGAAAATTATTTGTGTCTATTGTCTCTTGTGTTTTATTGATGTGCATATTATTCTCTCAGTTAAAGATCCTAAGATCACAATGCTAGCTTGAATGATAAAAAAACTAAAAACTTGAATCCACTTTCAAATTTGAGTTATGAGAAAGTTGACAAAA
Source organism: Pseudotsuga menziesii (assembly GCA_001517045.1). NCBI lineage: Eukaryota > Viridiplantae > Streptophyta > Pinopsida > Pinales > Pinaceae > Pseudotsuga > Pseudotsuga menziesii. The sequence continues at coordinate 547,911 of LPNX010222108.1, read as the reverse complement.
GTGGATATTTTGAACCTTGGTTTGACCAAGCTTGAACGAGGGATAAAATAGATCCAAATCTCACAAAAATATGTGTACATGCTTATTTCTCAAATCGCTATCTAAATCTACTTTAAAATTACAATTCTGAAAAAGTGGACAGAAGTGCATATTTTAAACCTTGGTTTGACAAACCTCAAATGAGGGACAAATTAGGTCCAAATATAATAAAAATAGGTGTCCATGCTTATCTCTCAAGGGGGTACCTAAATCCATTCAAAACTAAATTTTGAGAAAGTTGAGAAAACTAGATATTTTCAACCTTGGCTAGACCAACCTCAAGCAAAGTCCAAAATAGCTCAAAGTCTCATAAAAATAGGCGTCCATGCTTATCTCTCAAATGCGTACATAAATCTATTTTCAAAACTCCATTCTGAGCAATTCAACAAAAGTGCATCTTTTCAATGTTGGTTTGGACAACCTTGAAAAGGGGACAAAATAGATCCAAATATCATAAAAATAGGTGACCATGCTTGTCTCTCAAATCGGTATCTAAATCTACTTTAAAATTTCAATTACGAGAAAGTCGATAAAACTGCATATTTTCAACCTTGCTTTCACCCACCTTGAATGAGGGCCAAAATAGCTCCAAATATCATCAAAACTGGTTTCCATGCCTATCTCTCGAATGGGTACCTATATCCAATTTCAAAACTCAATTTCATGAAAGTCGACAAAAGTGCATGTTTTCAACCTTGGTTTGATCAACCTTGAATGAGGGCTAAAATAACTCCAAATCTCATAAAAATAGGTGTCCATGCTTATCTCTCAAATGGGTACCTAAATCCATTTTTAAAACTCAATTCCGTGAAAGTCGACAAAAGGGCATCTTTTCAACCTTAGTTTGACTAACCTTAAATGAGGGCCAAAAAAAATCCAAATCTCATAAAAATAGGTGGCCATGCTTGTATCTCAAATGGGTATCTAAATCTACATTAAAATTTATATTCCGAGAAAGTCGAAAAAGTGCATATTTTCAACCTTGGTGTTTACCAACCTTGAATGAAGGCCAAAATAGCTCCAAATCTCTTAAAAATAGGCGTACATGCATATCTCTCAAACGGGCACCTAAATCCACTTTCAAAACTCATTTTTGAGAAAGTTGACAAAATTGCAAATTTTCAACCTTAGTTTGACCAACCTTGAACAAGGGATAAAATAGCTCCAAATCTCATAAAAATAGGTGTATCAAATGGGTACCTATATCCACTTTCAAAACTCAATTCTAAGAAAATACAAAAAAGTGCATATTTTAAACCTTGGTTTGACCAACCTTGAACGAGAGCCAAAATAACTCCAAATCTCATAGAAATAGGTGTCGATGCTTATCTCTCAAATGGGTACCTAAATTCACTTTCAAAACTCAATTCTAAGAAGGTCAATAGAAGTGCATATTTTCAACATTGGTTTGACCAACCTTGAACAAGCGCCAAATTAGCTCAAAATCTCATAAAAAATGTGTCCATGCTTTTCTCTCAAAAGGGTATCTCTACTCTAAAATTTCAATTCCGAGAAAGTCGACAAAAGTGCATATTTTCAACCTTGGTTTGACCAACTTTGAAGGAAGGCCAAAATAACTCAAAATCTCATAAAAATAGGTGTCCATGCTTATCTCTCCAATGGGTACGTAAATTCACTTTCAAAACTCAATTCTAAGAAAGTCGAGCATCTTTTTTAAACCATGGTTTGACCAACCTTTAACAAGGGCCAAAGTAGCTTTGAATCTCATAAAAATAAGTTTCCATGCTTATCTCTCAAATGGTTATCCAAATATACTTCAAAATTTCAATTCTAAGAAACTCGAAAAAAGTGCATATTTTTAAACTTGGTTCTACCAACCTAGAACGAGGGCTAAAATAGATCCAAATCTATTAAAAATAGGTGTCCATTCTTCTCTCAAATGGGTGACTATAACCACTTTAAAAATTCAATTCTGAAAAAACCGACAAAAGTGCATATTTTAAACCTTGGTTTGCGTAACTTTGAACGAGGTCCAAAATAGCTCCAAATCTCATTAAAATAGTTGTCCATGGTTATCTCTCAAATGGGTACCTAAATCCACTTCGAAAACTAAATTCTGATAAAGTCGACAAAAGTGTAACTTTTCAACCTTGGTTTAACCAACCTTGAACAAGGGCCAAAATATCTAAAAATCTCCTAAAAATAGGTGTCCATGCTGATCTCTTAAATCGGTACCTAAATGCACTTTCAATTTTAAATTGCAAGAAAGTCGACAAAAGTAGAAATTTTCAACCTTGGTTTGACCAACCTTGAATGAGGGCCAAAATTGCTCCAAATTTGATTAAAATATGTGTACATGCTTATTTCTCAAATGGGTATCTAAAGCTAGATTAAAATTTCAATTCTGATAAAGTGGAGAAAAGGAGTTGTTTTCAACCTTTGTTTGTCAAACCTTAAACGAGGGACAAAATAGCTCCAAATCTCATAAAAATAGGTGTCCATGCTTTTCTCTCGAGAGGGTACCTAAAGCCACTTTAAAAACTCAATTCCGATAAAGTCGACAAAAGTGGATATTTTCAACCTTGCTTTGACAAACTTGGACTGAGGGCCAAAATAGCTCCAAATATCATAAAAATAGGTGTCCATGCTTATCTCTCAAATGGGTACCTAACTCTATTTTCAAAACTCAATTTCGAGAAAGTTGACAAAAGTGCATCTTTTCAATGTTGGTTTGACAAACCTTGAACGGGGGCCAAATAGCTCCAAGTCTCATAAAAATAGGTGTCCATGCTTATATTTCAAATGGGTATCTAAATTTATTTTAAAATTTCAATTTCGAGAAAGTCGACAAAAGTGCATATTTTCAATCTTGATTTGACCAACCTTGAATGAGGGCCAAAATAACTTCAAATATCATAAAAATATGTGTCCATGCTTATCTCCCAAATCGGTATCTAAATCTACTTTAAAATTTCAATTCTGAGAAAGTCGAGAAAAGTGCATATTTTCAACCTAGATTTGACCAACCTTGAATGAGGGAAAAAAAACTCCAAATCTCATAAAAATAGGTATCGAAGCTTATCGCTCAAATGGGAACCTGAATCCACTTTCAAAACAAAATTATGAGAAATTCGACAAAAGTGCATCTTTTCATGGTTGGTTTAACCAACCTTGAACGAGGGAAAAAAAAGCTTAAAATCTCATAGAAATAGGTGTGCATGCTTATCTCTCAAATGGGTATCTAAATCTGATTTAAAGTTTCAATTACGAGAAAGTCGACAAAAATGCATATTTTCTCCCTCGGTTTGACGAACCTTGAACGAGGTCCAAAATAGCTCCAAATCTCATAAAATTAGGTGTCCATGCTTATATCTCAAATGGGTATCTAAATCTACTTTAAAATTTCAATTCTGAGGAAGTCGACAAAAGTGCATAATTTCAACCTTCGTTTGACCAGCCTTGAAGAGGGCCAAAATAGCCCTAGATCTATTAAAAATATGTGTCCATACTTATCTATCAAATGGGTACCATAATCCACTTTCAAAACTCAATTTTGTGAAGGTCAATAACAATGAGTATTTTCAACCTTGGTTTGACCAACCTTAAACGTGGGCCAAAATAGCCCCAAATCTCATCAACATAAGTGTCCATGCTTATCTCTCAAATGGGTACGTAAATCCACTTTCAAAACTCAATTTTGTGAAGGTCAATAACAATGAGTATTTTCAACCTTGGTTTGACCAACCTTAAACGTGGGCCAAAATAGCCCCAAATCTCATCAACATAAGTGTCCATGCTTATCTCTCAAATGGGTACGTAAATCCACTTTCAAAACTCAATTATGAGAAACTCGACAAAAGTGCATCTTTTCAACCATGGTTTATGCAACCTTGAACAAGGGCCAAAATAGTTCCAAATCTCATAAAAATAGTTGTACATGCTTATCTCTCAAATGGGTATCTAAATCTACCTTATAAATTAAATTTTGAGAAAATCGACAAAAGTGCATATTTTAAACCTTGGTTTGACCAAACTTGATTGCAGGCCAAAATAGATCCAAATATCATAAAAATAGGTGTCCATGCTTATCTATCAAATGGGTACCTAAATCCACTTTCTAAACTCAATTCAGAGAAAGTTGACAAAATTGCATATTTTAAACATTGGTTTGACCAACGTTGAACAAGGGCCAAAATATATCCAAATTTCATAAAAATAGGTGTCCATGCTTATCTCTCAAATGGGTACCTAAATCCACATTCAAAACTCAATTTCAAGAAAGTCCACAAAAGTGCATCTTTTCAACCTTGGTTTGACCAAGCTTGAACGAAGCCCAAAATCGTTCCAAATCTCATAAAAATAGGTGTCCATGCTTATCTCTCAAATGGGTATATAAATCTACTTTAAAATTTCAATTCGAGCAATTCGACAAAAGTGCATATTTTCAACCTTGGTTTGACCGACCTTGAAGGATAGAAAAAATAGCTCCAAATCTCATAAAAATAGGTGTCCAATCTTATCTCTCAAATGGGTACCTAAACACTTTCAAAACTCAATTCCTAGAAAGTCAACAAAAGTGCATATTTTCACCCTTGGTTTGACAACCTTGAACGAGGTCCAAAATACTCCAAATATCATAAAATTAGGTGTCCATGCTTATCTCTCAAATGGGTACCTTAATCCACTCTAAAAACATAATTCCGAGAAAGGCGACACAAGTGCATCTTTTCAACCTTGGTTTGACCATCCTTCAATGCGGGCCAAAATATCTTGAAATCTCATAAAATTAGGTGTCCATGATTATCTCTCAAATGGGTATCTAAATCCACTTTCAAATTTCATTTCCGATAAAGTCGACAAAAGTGGATAGTTTCAACTTTGGTTTGACCAAACTTGAACACGGGCCAAAATAGCACCAAATATCATAAAAATAGGTGTCCATGTTTATCTCTCAAATGGGTACCTAAGTCCACTTTCAGGTTTCAATTTTGAGAAAGTTGACAAAAATGCATATTTTCAACCTTGGTTTGACGAACCTTGAACGAGGGCCAAAATAGCTCCAAATATCATAAAAATAGGTATCCATGCTTATCTATAAAATGGGTACCTAAATCCACTTTAAAAACTCAATTTCAAGAAAGTTGCCAAATTGCATATTTTCAACCTTTGTTTGACCAACCTTGAACGATGGCCAAAATAGCTCCCAATGTCATAAAAATAGGTGTCCATCTTTATCTTCGGAATGGGTATCTAAATCTACTTTAAAATTTTAATTCCGAGAAAGTCGACAAAAGTGCGTATTTTTAACCTTGGTTTGACCAACCTTGAATAAAGGCCAAAATAGCTCCAAATCTAATAAAAATAAGTGTCCATGCTTATCTCTCAAATGGGTACCTAAATCCACTTTCAAAACTCAATTCCGAGAAAGTTGACAAAAGTGCATCTTTTTAACCTTGGTTTTACTAGACATTAACGAGGGCCAAAATAGCTTCAAATCTCATAAAAATAGGTGTCCATGCTTATCTCTTAAACGAGTATCTAAATCTAATTCAGAATTTCAATTCTGAGAAAGTTGAAAAAGTGCATATTTTTAACCTTGGCTTGACAACCCTTGAATGAGGGCCAAAATAGCTCAAAATCGCATAGAAAGAGGTGTCCATGCTTCTCTCAAATAGGTACCTAAATCCACTTTTAAAACTCAATTTAGAGATAATCGACAAAAGTGCAAATTTTGCACCATGGTTTGACCAAATTTGAATGAGGGCCAAAATAGCTCAAAATCTCATAAAACTAGATGTACATGCTTATCTCTCAAACGGGTACCTAAATCCACTTTCAAAATTTCAATTTCGAGAAAGTCGAGAAAAGTGGATATTTTCAACCTTGGATTGAACAACCTTGAACACGAGCCAAAATAGCTCCAAATGTCATAAAAATATGTGTACATGCTTATCTCTCAAATGGGTATCTAAATCTACTTTTAAATTTCAATTATGAGAATGTCGACAAAAGTGCCTATATTCAACCTTGATTTGACAAACCTTGAACGAGGGACAAAATGGCTCCAAATCTCATTAAAATAGGTTGCCATGCTTATCCCTCAAGAGGGTACCTAAATCCACTTTCAAAACTCAATTCCGAGAAGCCCCCAAAAAGTGAATATTTTCAACCTTAGTTTGACCAACCTTGAACAAGGGCCTAAATAGCTCCAAATCTCATAAAAATAGGTGTCCATGCTCATCTCTCAAATGGGTACCCAACTCCATTTTCAAAACTCGATTCCAAGGAAGTCAACAAAAGTGTATATTTTTCAACCTTTGTTTCTCCATCTTTGAACGAGGGGAAAAATAGCTCCAAATATTGTTAAAATAGGTGTCCATTCTTATCTCTCAAATGGGTACCTAAATCTGCTTTCAAAACTCAATTTCGAGAAAGTCTACAAAAGTGCATCTTTGCAACCTTGGTTTGACCAACCTTCAACAAGGGACAGAATAACTACAAATTTCAAGTTTCAATTATGAGAAAGTCGAAAAAAGTGCATAATATTTTTAAACTTGGTTTGACCAACCTTGAATGAGGGAAAAATAGCTCCAAATCTCATAAAAATAGGTGTACATGCTTATCCCTCAAATGGGTATCTAAATCTACTTTAAGATTTCAATTCCGAGAAAGTCGACAAAAGTGCATATTTTCAGCCTTGGTTTAACAAACCTTGAACAAGGGACAAAATAAATGCAAATCTCATAAAAACAGGTGTTCGTGTTTATCTCTCAAGAGGGTACCTAAATCCATTTTCAAAACTCAATTTCGAGAAAGTCCACAAATGTGGATATTTTCAACCTTGGTTTGAACAACCTCGAACGAGGGCCAAAATAGCTCCAAATCTCATAAAAATAGGTGTCCATGCTTATCTCTCCAATGGGTACCTAAATCCACTTTTAAAACTCAATTCCAAGAAAGTCAAGAAAAGTCCATCTTTGTAATGTTGGTTTGAACAACCTTGAATGCGGGCAAAAATAGCTCCAAATATCATAAAAACAGGTGTCCATTTTTATATCTCAAATGGGTATCTAAATATACATTAAAATATCAATTCTGAGAAAGTCGACAAAAGTGCATATTTTAAACCTTGGTTTGACCAACCTTGAATGAGGGACAAAATAGCTCCAAATCTCTTAAAAATAGGTGTCCATGCATATCTCTCAAATGGGAACGTATATCCACTTTCAAAACTCAATTCCCTAAAGGTTGACAAAAGTGCATATTTTCCACCTTGGTTTGATGAACCTTGAATGAGCTCCAAAATAATTCCAAATCTCATAAAAATAGGCGTTCACACTTATCTCTCAAATGGAAACCTAAATCCACTTTGAAAACTCAATTTTGTGAAAGTCGATAAAAGTGGATATTTTCAACCTTGATTTGAACAACCTCGAATGAGGGCCAAAATAGCTCAAAATTTCATAAAGATAGTTGTCCACACTTATCTCTCAAATGGGTAGCTAAATCCACTTGCAAATTTTAATTTCGGAAAAGTTTACAAAAGTGCATATTTTCAACCTTGGTTTGACCAACCTTGAACGAGGACCAAAATATCTCCAAATCACATAAAAGCTAGTGTCCATGCTTATCTCTCAAATGGGTACCTAAATCCACATTCAGAGCTCAATTCCGAGAAAGTCGACAAAAGTGCATATTTTCAACCTTTGCTTGACCAACTCTGAATAAGCGACAAAATAGAACCAAATCTCATAAAAATAGATGTCCATTCTTATCTCTCAAATGGGTACCTAAATCCACTTTCAAATCTCAATTCCAAGAAATTCGACAAAAGTACATATTTTCAACCTTGGTTTCACCAACGTTTAACTAGGTCCAAAATATATCCAAATTTCATAAAATTAGGTGTCCATGCTTATCTCTCAAATGGGTACCTAAGTCCACTTTCAAAACTCAATTCCAGAAAAGTCGACAAAGTGCATCTTTTCAACCTTGGTTTGACCAACCTTGAAAGAGGGCCAAAATAGCTGCAAATCTCATAAAAATATGTGTCCATGCTTATTTCTCAAATGCATATCTAAATCTACTTTAAAATTTCAATTCCGAGAATGTCGAAAAAAGTGCATATTTTCAACCTTGGTTTGACCAACCTTGAACGAGTGTCAAAACAGATCCAAATCTCATAAAAATAGGTTTCCATACTTATTTCTCAAATGGGTACCTAAATCCACTTTCAAAATTCAATTCTGAGAAAATCAACAAAATTGCATCTTTTCAACCTTGGTTTGACCAACCTTTAACGAGGGCCAAAATAACTTCAAATCTCATAAAAATAGGTGTCCATGCTTATCTCTCAAATGGGTATGAAAATCTACTTGAAAATTTCAATTCTGAGAAACTCGAAAAAAATGCATATTTCCAATCTTGAATTTGAACAACCTTGAACGAGGGCCAAAATAGCTCCAAATCTCATAAAAATAGGTGTCCATGCTTATCTCTCAAATGGATACCTAAATCCAGTTTCAAAACTCAATTTTGAGAAACTCGAAAAACTGCATGTTTTAAACCTTGGTTTAAACAACCTTGAATGAGGGCCAAAATAGCTCAAAAACTAATAAAAATAGGTGTCCATGCTTATCTCTCAAATGGATACCTAAATCCAGTTTCAAAACTCAATTTTGAGAAACTCGAAAAACTGCATGTTTTAAACCTTGGTTTTAACAACCTTGAATGAGGGCCAAAATAGCTCAAAAACTAATAAAAATAGGTGTCTATGCTTATCTCTCAAATTTGTATCTAAATTTTCTTTAAAATTTCAATTATGGGAAATTCAAGTAAATTGCAAATTTTCAACCTTGGTTTGACAAACCTTGAACGAGGAACAAAATAACTCCAAATCTGATAAAAATTGGTGTCCATGCTTATCTCTTAAGACCATATCCACTTTGAACAAAAGAACTCCAAATCCACTTTGAAAACTCAATTATGATAAAGTGGACAAAAGTGCATATTTTAAACCTTGGTGTGACCAACCTTGAACTAGGGCCAAAGTAGCTCCAAATCTCATAAAAATAGGTGTCCCAGCTTATCTCTCAAATGGGTACCTAAATCCACTTTCAAAACTCAATCCCGAGAATGTCAAAAAATGTGCATCTTTTAAACCTTGGATTGATCAACCTTGAACAAGGGCCAAAATAGATCCAAATCTCATAAAAATTGGTGCTGATGCTGATCTCTCAAATGGGTACCTAAATCTACTTTTAATTTCAATTTCGAGAAAGTAAAAAAAAGTGCATATTTTCAACCTTGGTTTGACCATCCTTGAATGAGCCCTAAAATAACTCCTAATCTCTTAAAAATAGGTGTCCATTGTTATCTCTCAAATGGGTACCTAAATCCACTTTCAAATCCAATTCCAAGAAAGTCAACAAAAGTGCATATTTAAACCTTGGTTTGACCAACCTTGAATGAGGTCCAAATACTCGAA
>LPNX010222108.1:464954-521123 GCA_001517045.1 Pseudotsuga menziesii | reverse complement strand
TGGACCTTGGCATATGCATTGTCAAGAAATCAGTATTATTACCATGCATTTTTATTAATTGTCCTCTTTCTTAATTGTCCATGCAGGTAATTTTTTTTTTTAATTTCAAAAACCGTCGCTTAAGCGACGGCTGCAGGTAAATTTTTTTTTTAAAAACTTCAAAAACCGTTGATTAAGCGACGGCTGCAGGTAAATTTTTTTTTTAAAAACTTCAAAAACCGTCGCTTAAGCGATGGCTGCAGGTAATTAAAAAAAAAAATTTCACAACCATTGCTTAAGCGACGCTTACGTTTAAAGTTTAATATGGATTAAATGTCGGATAACCGACGATGTACATTTAACCGACGATTTACTGATTTGTCGCTTAACCAACGGTGTGACAAGATGTTGGATAACCGATGAAAATCCACCGATGCTTAAAAAAATCATAGTGTCGTACATGCGACAAGGAAGTGTCAAAAATACGACAATACGGCCGTCAGATTTTTGGTCGAAATGTAGTAGTGACCTTCATCTGTGTTGAGAAAAGAAGAAGAAACTTCACCTTGGTTAAAGCCAATAATTCCTGATAGTAACTTCCAAGTTTTTACTAATCCTCAATCTTTCAGAAAAGCTAAAACACTCTCTCCTGGTAAGATACCTCTATTTCAGTTGAAAGTAGGTAAAACCCCGTTTCAGCCAAGTTCCAGCCAAACCTCTCCATCACCAAAGTCAGTCAGCCTTAAAATGGTAGCCCAAAATCAGCCTATAGACATGATGGACTGAATGGTTGTAGCCAGATATGCACCATTGGTTTTTCCTCATCCTTTAAATGCACTGCCCGGAGGTGACTATCAAAAATACTTGCCTAGGTTTAATGGACAGGGGGAAACTACAGCTGAAGAACACTGGGAAGATTTCCTTAGCTATGCTAATAACCAAAACATTGAAGCTAAGGAAATATGGATGAGAATGTTTGTGTAGAGCCTTGATGGACATGTCAGGAAATGGTTTAGGGAGTTTCCTTCTAACTCTATTACTATCATTGAGGAGCTTCGTGATCTCTTCATGAGACAATGGGGTGACACCAAAGACCATACATACTACATAACTGAGTTTGGAGCCCTTAGGAGGAAAAATGATGAAACTATTGTAGACTTTTCAAAGAGGTTTAACAAAATGTACAGTAGAATTCCTGCAGAAATAAAGCCTACAGAAACATCTGCAAAACTTACATATGCAAATGCTTTCGACCATGAATTTTCCTTACTACTAAGAGAAAGGAGACCTATTTCTTTACTGAATATGCAGGATGCAACATTGGAGGTAGAATCTAACATATTGGCTTCCAATAGATTGAAGAAGGAAACAACTCAACAAATCTATGACAGCCTAAAAGGAAAGAAAGAAGCAGCTCCGAGAGGTTCAGCTTCTCATTCTGCAGAAGGGAAAATTGATGAGATGGCCAAGTTGGTGAAAATTTTGACTGCAAAATTAAACAAATTAGAACTAAAGAAAAATTCCAACAAGCCTTTTCAAGAAGGTGAAAGAAACCCTAACAATCAAAACCAATTTAGAAGACAATTTGCTCCCCGTTTCATTCCTAGAGAACGAAGGAATAATGGTATTCAGCGGGAAAGGAGAGAAACTGAGGACCAAAGATGACCACCACCTCTTCAGAACAATGTTGCTGATGAAGAAGAGGTTGATGATGAAGTGATATTTGAAGACACTGATCAGGATATGAACCATTTTGGAGAAAAATTGTTTGGGGGTTTTGTCACTGAGGAGGAGTTTCTAAATGCAGATTGCTATGATGTTGATATGTTCGAAACAGAAGATAATTTAGGTCTGAAAATGACTGCTGTAACTGCTGATGTCTATCAAAATGAACTCAAGAAGACTGTGAATCTAAGGTCAGGTCCAAAACAGGTAGTACAAAGCCCGAGGAAGAAGGTATCTGTCCCTGCTAAGAAGCCATCTGATCCTGTGATAAACAAAAGACAAGTTTTAGAAAAACAAAAGAAGAACATGGAGGTTGAAGAGGTAAATAAAACTGTGCAGAATTTCAGCCTGGAAAAGGAATTAGGCAAGTTAAAGATTCATGTACCTTTAATTGAATTAATGAAAAATGCTTCATATAAAGAATCAGTTCTTAAGATGATTAATTCATCAAGCAATCAACCTATTTCTGATACGGTGAATTTGTAAGAAGAAAATCCTAGGATTTTCATTGGATCAGCCTTGGCTGAAAAGACTGAAAATGAAGCAGGTGCTTCACCTCCATTCTACATTACTCTGACAGTTCATGAACAAATGATACATAATTGTTTGTTAGATTTGGGAGCATCACAGAATTTAATGCCAAAGGCTGTTATGGAGGCTTTAGGTCTAAGTATCACCAAACCCTATCATGATCTGTATGCATTTGATTCCCGAGCAGTGAAGTGTTTAGGGGTAATAAAGGACATGGTTGTTAGTTTGGCTCAATTACCCATGAAAAGTGTGATCATGGATGTAGTGGTAGTGTTGTAATCTCACAAATCACATATGGTTACCAATAATACATACTAAAACATAACCATAAATAAGAGACAAGAGACAAGAACAGATAGAAAACAGATTATATTAATGTAGCGAGTTCATACAAGGCACAGAACTGAACTGAGTTCTTGCTTGGCTCAATAGCCTAATATATACCAATTACAAACAGTTACAAAAAATAACTATCTATCGGTTCTGTGAACCGACACGACTGTTAGTTAAGTCGACTAATCTTTTAGTTTAGTTGGCCGACCGACTTAGTCGGCTGATCGACTAGTCGGCCCATCGACTTAGTCGGCTGACTAAGTCGGTCTTTGTTCAAGTCAACTTATGTCGACTTTGCTCCTTCTACATCTCCCCCACGAACAAAACGTTTCTTCATCCTGAAGAAACAGGGAGGTACAAAAAATGAACTCTTGCGGATGCAGTCAGACTTGCTCATGCTGGGGACTGTGCAGCCGGATGGTCGATCTCCTTTGGACACAGACTTCGACGATAGCTGGAGCTGTGATGGCCAGATGATGCTGAAAGTTGTTCCAACTCTGTAATGCCTTCTGGATATCGATCGTTAAGATGGTAAGACTTGAAAGGATCGACATATTTTTAGACATGGTCATTTCTGCTATGTTTTCCATGTTGGGACCCAACAGTTGGTTTTGTTCTTCTGCAGCAGTGATGAGTCGTTTCATCTGAGGACAAATGATGTCGAATCGCTCTAAATTGGGAAGGGCCTGTTGAACCCACTGATGTGCCTCCCATTCTAGCTTCTGCAGTTTGTTAGTCTCCATCACAATTTGTTCTTCAATGGTCTACCGCAGTTCTACTTCTGTCGACTTTCGACCCTCCAATGCCTGAATGCCCTGCCTTGCCTGCCTGGTCTGCTGATAGACTTGCCCATAGTGATTAGGCCAGTCTCGTAATACTTCCTCAGTGACCACTGATTCTTCCATATGATCCTGGAGAACTTTGTAAGCTTTCGAGAATGCAGTGTGTTGGGCCAGGAGCAGTTGAACAGTCTCCTCCTTTTGTCCTTCTTTAGTCTCGTGCAGTCAAGTATGGACGATCGATACCATTGTCTCGAAGAGCTGATATGCTCTTTCAAGTGGTTGATCTGTGTCGACGTCGATAGGGCCTGGTATTATGGTCTGGACTAGAGCTCTGGATCGGCCGAGGAACTCGACTTCTTCTACATTTTTGGCGACCAGCTCTTTAGTTTTCCGATCTGTCCTTTTCTTGGACTCTTTGGCCACTGTTTTTAGGAGTTGGCCGACCTTTGTGTCATCCAAGGAAATTGCATCCCTTAGGGTAATGCGGAGGCCAGATGGTCTATGCTACTCTTTTGTTTTCTTTTGTTGGTCTGGCTATTGTTCTTGCTCCTGGGTACCTGCAGTAGTGGAAGTTGGGTCTGTGGTTGGTGGATTGGAGGTCGAGGGTCGCTGGTTGGTTAGTTGGTATAGAAGATGGTTGTGTTTATTTTTGAGGAGGGAGTATGGGGGATGGGGGTTTTTCTATTTGAGGAAGTGGGATGTCTGCTTCTGGTTGTGAAGATAACGGTGGTTGTGATGGGTTTGGCTGTAATATTGGTGGTGGGGATTTTGACGGTGGAGGTGGTGGGGAAGGAGGTTGTGATGATGGTGGTGTTGCGGACGGAGTGGGGGTATGGACAGGGGTTGCGAGAGTGGCTTGAATATGTTTGATACTTCCGTTGGAAGAGATCACTGCTTTAGACGGTGACGTGGGTGGTTCATTCTGTGTCTCGGGATTGACCTGTTTGGTGATAGACTGACTGTGTCCTATGATGTCGCCCTCTTCATTGATCCTGGTAAATGTTGTCATTTCCTGGGCATAAATCTATTTGTGTATTTTTAGAGGAGCCGTTGTCTTTATTTTCTGGGCTGACTTAAACAGTGAAGGAAGTGTCGCAAAGAAAGATTTAAGCTCAGTGTCCTGGCTGACCCTGGCTATGAGTGCCTCCGGGATTGCGTGTTCATATTCTTCACTGGGGCTACCCAACCATTCTACTGGTGCTTGTTCTTCAACTACGGGTGTCGGAGATGGGGGTGGGGGGGTCGACACAAGGTCGACGACATTTTCAGGCATCATTTGTGTTTTGGCTTTCTTGGGCCGACCCTCCGGAGCTCCTGCTTCTAGATACCATTGAAAGTGAACTTCAATGGATACTTTATCAGCATGGGCATCCTCAACAATGTCGACAGCCGTGACTGCTAGTTCCTCCTCATCATCGGACGAGTCAGCCAGAATAAGCTTACGCTTACCCCTCCCTTGTTGTTGTTTTTGGGTTTTGATTTTCTTTCGGGCGACAGCTATCTCCTTAGCCAGCTTCTTGATGATGCTTCGGGATAAAGCATATTCTGGGTCGTCGGCTTCGACTTGACCTGTTGGTTCTTGAGTGGGGTCGACGATTGCTGGAGCCGGAGGAGTTGTCTGTTGCTGTGGTTCGACTGTTGGTTGTTGTTGTTCTGTCGACCGAGGGTTGACTACTTTTACAGTCGGGGGTTTAACAGTGATGTGTACCCGACTAGTGGGCACGATCGGGGTATCCTCTAACAAAAATGTGCTGATGTATAGATTAAGTTCGTAGTCCTCCTCCTTCTCCTGGTCGATAAACAGCTCGATGATGGAGAAGTCGACCTGTTTGGAAGCCTCTGGGATGGGTATCTTTGTTTGCGCTTGTCTGGTCAAATCTCAGAAAATCTGCTCGACCATTGGATAGTAGTCGAGGTCTTGTGCTTTGGGGTCTTGACCGGGCATATACCATACTAAGGTATGGTCCAGTTCCAACTGGATGTGAGACTCAGCAGGGAGGTTTCATCAGATGTTCTGGGGCACCCTCCACCTCGTCGTGCGGACCTTCAGTTGCTGGAACCGGTTTTCTAGGAATACTTTCCCCTGTGCTAGCTCATGTAGGGTGCGTTTTTGTGAAAAGGGCTTAAATCGGTGCATATGGAACCTGGTCGACTCCTGGAAGACTGGACTTCCTTCGGGACAGATGTGATACATAACAATCCAGATAATGAGAGAGGGGAACTTGATCATACCTCCCGTCTCCTGGCAGCGTTCACAGATGGTTTTGATCATGTCCGCAACATAATATCCCCATTGGTATATCTGTCCGTCGGTCGCGATTGTGTCGACCGCTTCCAACATCTCCAGTATAAGGTTGCTGCCCCGACCTGCCAAGGTAAGGGTGATTGCTATAATTTTAGCCACAATTTGTGGCGTCCTTGTCGTAATATGGCCGATCATCAGCCCTTTGGAATTTTTGCCCGACGGTGAGCCCGTAAGTTCTTAGACTAACTCGTCTTTGATGCCAATAGGTACAGGGCTGCCTTGGTTGGACAGACTCGTAAGTTTGGAGATAACATCCCCGGCGATATCAATCGGCTGGTCAAAGTAAAACCGGCCGTTATGGTAGCGACTGATAATGAATTTAACAACATCTTCCTTCGTCCCACCGAAGCTTGCCATCAGTGGTGTGTTAGGATAGTTGAAAATGTCGCTCTTCCAAATTTTCTCAGCAGCCTGGGTCATTCGGTTGTCGACAAAGGCCCACTCTTGGATCTCTTGCCAGAGTTTCTGAAATGGGCCCTCCTGGACCTTTGCGTTTTTGATGTTCTTGAGTCTGTTGAGTAAGGGGGTGTCCTTGGCTTGCAACTCCTTTGCCTTGGCCGCAACTCTTGTTAGTTTGGGTTCCATTGTGTCAGACTCGTCGGAGTTTTGACAGGGTTCAGGTGCTTTGGTCGACTAAGATTGCAGGTGCTCTGATGGAAATGGGTGTGGTGAATGAACCTTCGACGGTCCATTATTTATAGGTGTGGATGGGGTTGAGTGTCGAAATGGGTGTATTAATGGCGGACTTGAAAGTCCAACTGCAATACTCGAGTGCGACTGAATGGAGGATTTGTTTCGGCACTCGATGCCATTAATGCGTGATGGGACTTTCGAAGTCGATGGTCAGTGTCGTGGGTGAAAACAGTCGGCCTGACTGGTCAACGAAGATGGTCGATGGTGGTGATGTTGGTGGTCGAGGTAGTGAGTTGCTGTCATGGCTTGTTATCGGATGTATTATTTTGTTTTGGAATTTTTCTGTCTTTTTATAGGTTTTGGTTGATGGTTAAGGTAGGTTTTGGTTGACGGTTAAGGTCGTTATTTGATTTTTATTTATTTATTTATTTATTTTTTTCCAGTTTTTATAGCGTTTGAGTCGGGCTCCATTAACGAGCTTCTGGAATACTAGGCCCTGTAACGTTTTCAGTTGGACTGAACCATTGGGATGTATTTCTTTGACAACGTAAGGTCCCATCCATTCTCTTTGTAATTTCTTGGGTTTTCCCTTGACTCGACTGTTATACAGTAAAGCAAGGTCGCCGACCGAGAGGTTTTTGTTTTTGATGTTACGGTCATGCTAGGATTTTTGTTGTTGTTTGTGAATTTCCTAATGTTGAATAGCCATGATTCTATGTTCTTCTAGCTTAGTGAGTTGAAATAGTCAGTCCTTTCTTGCCTGTTCAACATTGACATGTAGTATATGTGCAATAATAGGTGTCTGCTGTCGGAAATGTAGGGGGACGACTGCTTCCTGCCCGTAGACTAGTCAAAAGGGTGTTTGATCGGTCGACCGCTTATATGCTGTCCTATATGCCCAGAGAACCACAGGGATTTCCTCATCCCAGTCGTCTTTGTCGGTGCTGCATATTTTGGTTAGCCCTTTGGTTAGTGTTTTGTTAAAAGCTTCAATGGTGCCGTTCGACTGAGGATGATATGCAGTGCTTCGTTGGTAGTCGATGTGAAACTGGTCGGTCAAGTTTTTGATGGTTTTGTTGATAAAGTGTGATCCTTGGTCGCTGATCAATGTGAGTGGGCATCCAAATCGGGTGATAATGTTTTCGTAGATAAACTTAGTAGCTACCTCACTTGAACATGTATCGACAGGTTCCGCTTCTGCCCATTTAGTGACATATTCCACTGCCATGATAATATATCTGGCACCTGATCTTTTGGCTGGGATAGGAAAAGGTCCTATGAAGTCTATAGCCCAAAGTTCAAATGTGAGACTAGGGTTTACAGATATCAAGGGAATTTCTGTGCTCGGTAGAGGTTGACCAAGTCGTTGACATCTATCACATCGACTAACAAAGTTTTTGCAATCCTTGTGGATGGTCGGCCACCATAAGCCTGACTGTTGGATTTTTCTTGCAGTTGTATCCACTTGAAAATGTCCTCCAGCAGGTCCATAGTGTGCTTCATGCATGATTTGTTCTCTCTCATGGTTGAGTACAAAACATCTTAGAATGTCATCTAACCCCATTTTGTACAAAAATCCATTGATGAGGATGTAGGGTGCAGCCTTCATAGCTAGGATTTGTTTCTTCTTGGTGTTCAGACCTTTAGGTGCCTGACCTGTCTCCAAGAACTGAGTGATTTCTTCTAGTTCTTTGGGTACTGCTTCTATGTGAAATAGATGTGCATCTGGCAAATCATCGTCGATTCCAGTCGGTTCCTCCCCTGTGTCGATACGTGATAGGTGGTCGGGTCCGACATTTAGCTTTCCTAGTCGAACCACTACTTCAAACTCAAATTCTTGAAAAAGAAGTAACCATCGACATATTCATCCATGATGAAGAGGTTTATTAACAAGGTAATTCAAAGCTTGATGGTCAGTATAAAATATAAAAGGGTTGGCCAATAGGTAATGTTAATACTTCTAGAGAGCAAAGACCATACCTAGGGCTTCTCGTTCAGTGGTCGAGTAGTTCCTTTCAGCTTTATTTAGTTTTCGACTGCTGTATACGATAGGGTAATCCATCCCATCATCCCCTAGTTGAGTAAGGATGGCTCCAATTGCAATGCCCGATGCATCAATATGTACATGAAATTTAGTCGACCAGTTTGGAAATTTAAGTATGGGCGCTTTGACCAGTTTTCTTTTCAATTTGTCGAAGGATATTTGGCATTCCTCCATCCATATAAACTCATGATCATCTTTTAGCAGTTCCTCTAGAGGGTAAGTCATATCTGACTAATGTCTGATGAATTTCCTGTAGTATCCTGTATGGCCCAATAACACCCGGACCTGTTTAGGGTTTATTGGGGGTTTTAGGTCGAGGATGATTTTTATTTTGGCAAAGTCAACCTTTATACCGTCTTTGCAGACAATATGCCCTAAGAGTATGCCAATGGGAGTCATAAAAGTACATTTCTTAATATTTAAGGAGAGTTGTATCTGTCGAAATCTCTCCAGCATAAGTCAGAGCCATGTACAGTGGTCCTTTAGGGTGGAATATATGGTCCAGTCGTCGAAGTATATGCCATGGTATTATAGATATACTCTTGGAATTTTTTGACCACAATTCGTGAGAATACTGCAGGTGCATTCTTCAACCCAAAAGGCATAACTCTGTATGCAAAGGACCCAAACTCACATACAAATGTTGTTTTCTTTTGATCCTCTTTGGCTATGGGTACTTGATTATATCCAGAAAATCCATCTGTAAAAGAATAACATTCATGGCCTGCAACTTCATTCAGGATTTCATTAGCGTAGGGGGTGGGAAATGGATCTGTGAGTGTGACTTTGTTGAGCTCCCTAAATTCGACACAAATTCGTAATCTGGCTGGGTCATGTTTCTTTGGTTGTACGACCATGGGACTTGCCAATTCTGACTAGTCAATGGGGTAAATAATTCCTGCTGCTAACATGTTGTCTATTTCTTTCTTAACTATCTCCTTATACTTATGAGCTAGTTTGTAAGTTCATTTCTTGACAGGTCAGACATCAAGTTTAGTATCTATTTTCATTTCTCCCATTTCTTGTACTAACCCTTTTAAGTCTTTGTAATCCCTTGCAAAGATATCTTGGAATTCTTTCAGTAAGTTGATGATTTTGGTGGTTTGGTGTTCGTTCCAGTAGTCTCCAATCTTAGCTATTTTTGGACAGTCGTCGTTTGAAATGTCGACCTCCTTAGTTTTCACTTTGGCATCCAGCCACTCTGGTGCTTTAGTTTCATTGATCGGCCGACTTCCTTCTTTAAACTATGAGAATGTTGCCGGAAAGTCGGCTGCAGTCATTCTGTCTAGGTCTGGTTTGTCGGTGGTCTTGAATTTCAGGATTGAGTAGATCGGTTTGGTTGTTTCAATGTGGTCAGTCTTCCACCTAAAGCTCTTACCTTCTGTGTGTTCGTTTTCCAAGTGTAATCGTGTCGACTGTGATTTTGATTCAGCTTGTATCTTGTTACAGTCCTTGATTTGTCGATGGTCGTGGTTGAATTGTTTATCTGTCGGTTGAAGAAACTTTTTGATTTGGTGTGTTGTCTCAGCAAACTTTTCGTTTTGAGGTATGAACTGGAAGTCCTTAATAAAATTTGCTTTAATTTCAGGCCAAAAGAAGGTTTCTCCTCTAGCCTCCTCCATTTTATACCATTTAGTAGGCAAGTCGGCTAGGGTTGAAGGGAACAAATGTGGCCAGGCTCGCTCATCTTTGTGTCCAAGCCATGTCCACTCCTTTTCACAAAGCTTGATGTGTTCTTCTGGGTCTTGGCTTTGGACAAAGATAGGGATTTGAGATTCCTGAGTTATCTTTTTCCCACCAAATAATTCGACAAAGAAAGTTGAAGCAGTTGTCCAAGTCTGCAATTTTGTCTGATGGGTGTTCCACCATCTAGCTGCTTGACCTGTAAATGTTTCCACTAAGCTTTGAAGTCTGCCATGATCTCCAATATTTTTAGATACTTGTTCAAGGTGCATTATTGGGGATCTCGTTCCTTATACTTGGGCAGTTGGGTATTATGTAAGTTGGTCGGTTGTAATGTAGGTTGTTCCCGGATTTTGTTTTCAAAGACTTTGGGGATAATCGATACAGTGAAGCACTGTCGGGTGGGGTTTTTCTGTACCTTTTGTACAGTCCAGCACCCTCTTGCTTGTGTTTCATAATTTTCCATCTCCCAGTCATATAATTCAGCATCTGAATTGTAACCAATTGAGTCTTGGTTACCTAAGTGAAGTTCCCCATAAATGTTTGGCTCGGTATAGTCCGTATTATTATGGATCTGGTAAAGTTGTCTGATATCAACTTCCTCATCAATCGGTTCGGTCCAAGGTGCTCCTTGAGAAGGATTAATGGGTACGATGACTTTTTGACCATTTCCTTTTAACTTAATTCGTTCTTTGTCTAGGGATATGGAGGCTTTCATCTTTCATCCCCAAGGTCGACCAACTAGTGCGAGGAAGGAGCTAGATCCTTCTTTTGGGTCGATGATTTCAAAATCAACCTTTAGTCGAGATTCCTTTGATGGTCGTGTCGACATATTTCCAAACCCCAATGGGTTCAATAAGGCCTTGGTCAGCGAGTTTTAGGTAAATGCTTGACTCATAGAGTCGGGGTCGGCCCATGTTTTCCCATGTATCTCTGGTCATGATATTTACCTGAGACCTGAAATCGAGCACCACTTGTCGGACGTGATAACCTTCGATTTCCAGGTCGACAAGTGGGTCGACATCGTTTTTGTCTTTTTGATTGAGGCTACAAATGTTCTTAGTTTGTTTTCCATAGTTAGCACTTTTTATTTCATGTAATAAATCAATAAATTGGGCTACGGATTTGTCGGTTTGGATGAGATGTGTTAATTGCTGTGTCGTGCTAAGTCGACTGGTAATAATATCTTCTTGCTATGCGATGTCTTGAAATATGTGTGTGGCTTCTTGATAAGTTTGTTTTTCCTTTAGGGGATCCAGATAACCATTTGTGTTTTTAATTTTACTAATTTGTGGGTTATCAGGGCCTGTTTTTGTGCCTTGACGAGTGACAATATGCAGATTTTTAGTGGTTAATATATCATGCTTTTGTACACAAGATAAGACATTAACATTCTTCTTATTATTGATTTTTTCTAACATGGTAGGACAATCCTCCAGAGAGTGATCACCTACCCCACAATGCGTACAGAATTTAAGGTCAGTTCTATCCTTGTAAGGACATTCTGCACATCTGTGTCCTTCTTTATAGCAGATGAAGCACTGGCTAGATCGACATGGTTGGATGTCGCGATTCCTGACGAATCGACCTCTTCCTCCAAACCCTTGTCGTCGATTGTCATACCGGCACTCATATCGTCGCCCTTCGTATCGTTGCCCGTTCTGGTCATTGGTAGTATTTTGCTCATTGCTCTGCGCCACTGCATTCATCTGGTAGACCACCTAATACTTCTATCTATTTTTCAGGTTTAGTTGACAGTCAGCCGTATTGTGAATTTTTGTCTCGCAGATGGCGCACTAGGACGCTTTTTCATTCTTCATGTTAAACGCACATTCCTTCGTAGAATGATCTCCGGTCTCCTGGAAAATATTGTAAAAGACTTTAGTTTGCACAAATCAGACGTCTTGTCGGCTGTATTCATGTCGACAATTATCTTTTGTGTGACCGGCCGTCAAACATTTTGTACACCAGATTTCTTGATTTTTGAGGGACAGTTCTTTCAAGGACTTCTGGACACTTTCCAGCTGTTCTTCGATCTTGTGGTCCATCAGATAGGCAGGTATATCTTCGTCCATTTCCACCTGCAGAACTTTGGTCAGCGCATCTTCATATGTCTTGAAGGTTTCCAGACTGATGTGTCTGCGGATTTTTTGTGATAAGCCTGCAAGGAACCATTGAATTAGCAATTTTTCATCAATGACATAATCTAATTGACTCAACAGGTCCTTCTAGCGTTTGTCATAATCGCGGACAGTCTCCCCTGGCTTTTGCTGTGTTGTCTTGAGCTTCTTGGCGGCCAGGTGCTTGGCGTCTGGGGTCTTGAAAAAGGATAAGAACTATGCTTTAATTTCAGCTTTCGTTGCTCTGGGTTGCCTTTCTGAAAAGGTCATATACCAGGTCAAAGCCCTTTTTTGTAAGGCTCCTGTGAACTGAGCCATCTGTCGGTCTTCATCCTTCACCTAGTTTGCGTCCCAGATGGACTCACAGACGAACCAATGTCATCTGGGGTCTTCATCCCCCTCGTATAGAGGAATGTGGGCAGTTCCATGACCCATGTCTGAGTCACTGTCACTACTATATGACGGTGGCGGAGGTGGGGGTGTGGGTGGTGGTGAAAGAGGTGGGGTCATTGATATAGTCGAGCCTAAGGAGTTTTGGTCGACGAAACTTGTGCCTCCGTCGGTGGTCGATTTTGCGTCGTACAGTGGATTGTTGTGGATTTGTATTGTCGATGGTCCACTGGAACTTTGCGTGCTTAGGTCTAACTCTTGGATTTCTTCGAAAGCTGTATGTGGCAGGGGGGGTGCTCCTTCATGTGTCGGTAAGAGCAAGTGGATACTCCACAAAAGGATGGTGCCGTTTGAAAGGTCACCCAATTCCCTTCGAGCAGTCGGTGTATAACAAGATGTCGTCCCAGGAATGGTTCGTCACCTAGTCGTCTCTAGATAGTAATGTCACCAGCTCGCAGTCGGAGGTCGTCTTCAATAATAGTCTGTATTGTGGTACGTGGATTTACTGGGGAAAGGGTTACTCCTTGGTCGAGGACAGTTATTTGGAGAGCTTCAGGCTGCTCTATCCACACTTCTTCTTCCTTAGGGGCCGCCTCTGCTTCTACGTCCTCTCCGTGTCGGTCATGACCCGACTCTGGCGGAATCTCCTCGTGGTCGGTCTCCCTAGGGTTTTGTCTTTGATGCAGCTCTGCTGCTCTTTCTCATTTGGCTTCCCTTCGCTGTTGTCTTTCGTCCCTTTCGATTTTCTTAATGTCCGACATACTTTCCTACAATACTATACCTTCGATTTCCCTTCGGTTGACTTTTCATTACTGGTGATAGCTATCGGCTTTAGGTCGACTAGGATCCACTATACTCTACCTCCGACACATGACCAGCTACCCCCCCATAGCCTAACCGACGCTTTTAGAAAGCCCGAATAGTTCGAATCACTTGCTCAGGAAGTAGTCCCACTCCCTTTCTGCAATAAATTTCTCCCACTTCCTCTGTTTTTCCGCCCAGTTGGTGTTGGGTGGCTGTTCGCACAGGGGTGGTCTAGGTTCGATGATGTGTCCTGCTCCGTTCTCTATCAAGAATTTGAACAGCAAGGTTGGCAGGGAGCACAAGAATTGTTCGGTGAAATCTATGTAGAATTTTGCTTTGACAGTTTCCACTGACATCCTGTCTTTGACCGCTTGCTCCTCACAGAAGTCGTTGGTGATTTTCTCAAACCACTCCGACAGATTTGTACGTCCCCCTCGAAACAGTTTATCTAGCAACTGCTGTTCTTTAGTCGCGTCCGGTCTTCTCATCCAGAAGTTGCTTCAACAGTTGTAGTATAGACTCGACAAATTTTTCATGTGTCTCTGTGAAAAATCTGGCTCTAGCTTCAGCGACTGTTAATCTGTTTCATCGGGCGTAATTTTGCAAGTAGTTTGCAACTTTACGGTTCCACTAGTCCTTGATCTCCTACTCTGTTATCATATGTGAGCCTATATTTTAGACATGTACTACCAGCAACGGAACCAATGTTGTAATCTCACAGATCACATAAGGTTACCAATAATACATACTAAAACATAACCATAAATAAGACACAAGAGACAAGAACAGATAGAAAACATATTATATTAATGTAGTGAGTTCATACAAGGCACAGAACTGAACTGAGTTCTTGCTTGGCTCAACAGCCTAATATATACCAATTACAAATAGTTACAAAAAATAACTACCTGTCGGTTCGATGAACCGACACGACTTTTAGTTAAGTCGACTAATCTTTTAGTTTAGTCGGCCGACCGACTTAGTCGGCTGATCGACTAGTCGGCCCATCGACTTAGTCGGCTGAATAAGTCGGTCTTCGTTCAAGTCGACTTATGTCGACTTTGCTCCTTCTACAGGTAGCTGATATTACACCTAAATTTGGGTTACTTCTCTCTAGGTCTTGGGCAAAGCAAGTCGGTGGAACCTTACAAATCGATTTATCATATGCTACTATTCCTGTGTTTGGAGGAGAAAATAGAAGACTATACAGAGAACTTCAGTTTGCCTATATTGTAACAGATGACAAGAACCCTGTCAACCATCCATTGTATGCTGTTGATAAAGACATGGGTACTTGCATGTTACATTTTAGTGATGATGACAATATTGTTGGTTTGTTATAGGTTGAAAGGGAACAACCAGTGAAATGCAGTAGAGAACAGGAGGATGAGCTGTGGCAATTATACTTCGATGGATCTTCTTGCAAAGAAGGTGCTGGAGCAGGGGTTCTTCTTATATCCCCTTGGGGTGAAATAGTAAATTTGATGTATAAATTAGAGTTTATTACACCAAACAATACTGCTGAATATGAAGCTTTGCTGTTAGGATTAAAAGCTGCCAAAGATTTAGGCATTCAGTAGATTTCTGTATTTGGCGACTCCGAATTAATTGTTCAGCAGGTGAAGAACAACTATCAAGTGAAGCAGGGTTTGTTGAAAGTCTATCGAAATGAGGTATGGGACATGATTGAAAATTATTTTGTAGCTTTTAACATTACCTATATTCCAAGAGACCATAATCAGACTGCAGAATCATTGGCCTTGGCTACTACACACTTTAGAATCCCCAAGACCACACAGTTGAGGTATGCCATTGAAGTTAGGTACAGACCATCTGTACCTGATAATGTAAAGCAGTGGAGAGTGTTCAAAGATGACATTAAGATTAAAAGGTTTTTAGAGCTCACACATGATTTTTCTAATTCCCTGATTGATCAAGAGGAAGATGAAGGGGATGGAGAGGTGGAAGATAATGCTGAAAATGAAATAGCTGGACACAAAATCATTGAATTAAAGAGTAATTTCATCCCAAAAGGTTTAGTACCTTTGGAAAGGATATTTACAAAAGATGATACACTCTTAAAACCTGTTGTACAGTCCTCAGAAGAGAATGTGGTAGATTGTAACATTGGCTCTGCAGAACATCCTAGAATGGTTAAAATTTTGGAAGCACTTACAGCTGAACAAAGAAATAGGTACATAAAATTGTTAAAGGAACATGTTGATGTTTTCACATGGTCTTATGAAGAATTGAGAACGTATGATACCAGAATTATACAACATAAAGTCCCTTTAAAACCGAATGCTAAACCCTTTCGTCAGAAATTAAGGAGGATTAATCCAGCCTTGTTTCCTATTATTGAAAAAGAAGTGAAGAAGTTATTGGATGCCAAGATTATAGTGCCCCTTGGGTATTCTTCATGGGTGGCTAATCTAGTTCCTGTTAGGAAAAAGAATGGAGAAATCAAGTTGTGTGTTGACTTTAGAAATTTGAACAGATCTTCACGAAAGGATAATTATCCTCTGCCTAAAATTGAGCAAATATTGCAGGAAGTAGTCAGGGCACAGAGGATCTCTATGGTTGATGGTTTCTTAGGGTACAATCAGGTTTCTATGCATCCTGACGATAAGGATAAAACAGCTTTTACCACTCCTTGGGGAACTTTCATGTATGATAAGATGCCTTTTGGACTAATGAACACTGGAGCCACTTTTCAGAGGGCTATGGATATTGCTTTTGTCAGAGAAAAAGACAAGTTTGTGGTAATATACTTAGATGATATTACTGTTTTCTCACAATCAGATGATGAACATCTAAAGCATTTGAAGCAGACTTTCTTGAAATGTAGTAAATTTGGCTTGTCCTTGAATCCAAAGAAGTCACACTTTGCTGTACAGGAAGGTAAATTGCTTGGTCATTTAGTATCTGCTGATGGTATAAGGATTGACCTTGAAAGGGTAAAATCTATATTGAAAATAAGTTTACCTAGGAGTAAAAAAGATGTCCAATATTTCATTGGTAAAATCAATTTGCTGCGTTGGTTTATACCAAACTTTGCTGAGATTATTAAGCAGATTACAACCATGCTTAAAAAGGATTAGGAAGTAAGGTGGACCACTGAAGAAAAGAATGCATTTGAGAAAATCAAAATGGCTCTTACTGAAGCTCCTGTATTAGTAAGTCCATATTTTACCAGAGAATTTCTTACATTCTCATTTGCATCAAAAGATACAATAACAGTTGTTCTGTTGCAGAAGAATAAGTAAGGACTGGAGCAATCTATTGCATTCTTCAGTGAAACTCTCAGGGATTCTGAGTTAAAATATAGTATCTTAGAAAAACATGCCTATGCTTTGGTAAAAGATTTAAAGTTTTTCAGAATCTATATTTTGCATTCAAAAGTTATTTCATATGTGCCTAATGTTACTGTAAAAGATGTTTTAACACAGCCTGATAGTGAGGGGAAAAGAGGTAGGTGGATTGCTAAAATCATGGAGTATGATGTAGATATCAGACCTACCAAACTTGTCAAGGGACAAGGTTTATCCAAGCTACTGGCTGAATCAAATTGTCAAGCTCTGGGATTGCATGTGATGGTTGAAGAGCTAGCTCAGGAATAAGATCAAGCAATGTTGGAAAAATAGAAGATTATGGACTATTATTCAGCATCCACATGGTACGTAGACATTGTGTATTTTCTGTTATATTTGCAATGTCCTGAGCATTTAGATAGAAAAGATGCTAGATATTTAAAGCTAAAAACTACTAAGTATTGTCTAGTAGAAGAGCAGTTATTCTGGAAGGACCCAGGTGGTATTCTACTCAGATGCTTGGATAAATCTGAAACTGAAGGAGTAATTTCTGAATCTCATGAGGGTGCTTGTGGAGGTCACAAGTACTAGAAAGCAACATCATACAAGATTTTAAGAGCTGGATACTATTGGCCCTCTTTGTTTGCAGATGTGTATCAGCAGGTAAGAGCCTGTATCCCTTGTCAGAAGTTTGCTGGCAAACAAAAATTGTTGTCATTGCCCCTAAAACCTATTGCAGTAAGTGATCCTTTATAGTAATGGGGTCTGGACTTTATAGCAGAAATAAGTCCATCTTCCTCAGGACAACACAGGTGGATTCTAACTGCAACAGAATTTTTTACCAAATGGGTGGAAGCTATCCCTACTAGGAATGCCACAGACAAAGTGATTATGGAATTTATTGAAGAAAATATCCTTAGTAGGTTTGGGTGTCCTCAGAAAATAGAAACAGATAATGCAAAGGCTTTCAAGTCCAAGGAAATGGAAGCATTTTGTGAAAATAATGGTATCTTGCTGAAACATTCAACTCCTTACTATCCCCAAGGTTATGGTTTAGCTGAGTCCTCAAATAAGAACATCATTCAGAGTATCAAAAAGTTGCTTAAGCATAATAAGATATCATGGGATTCTATGCTGAAATATGCATTGTGGGCTGATAGAATAACAATCAAACAAGCAATTGGAACTTATCCTTTCCAATTAGTGTATGGCACAGATGTGATTTTTCCTGTACAATTGGGCATTCCAGTGATGAATATTCTTCAGAATTGTCAAGAAGAACCAAATGATGTACAGAGAAGCATTTATGAGATGATAGAGTTACAGCAGAACAGGGAAAAAGTGGAAGAAAAGGCACAGTTATACAGATTGAAGATTAAAAGCAGATTTGACAGGAAAATCAAAGATAACACTTTGTCAGTTGGTGATATGGTTCTGAGGTGGGATGCCAGGAAAGAGAAAAAAGGGAAACATGGAAAATTTGATAATCTCTGGTTTGGACCTTTCCTAGTGTCTAAGATTTTGGAAAATAACACTTTTGTCCTGCAGTCTTTGGAAGGCGAGGAATTGTGAATTCCAGTCAATGGATGATTCCTCAAGCATTTCTAAAGTCTTTTAGGAGATTTTTACTTTTCATTGTATATACCGGTGTGAGTAAAATATAATAAGGATTCCATAACCCAATGGAAATTTTGCAGACTAGTCGGTAGCAGAAAAGAAGGCACTGGTCTACAGGTTCTTAAAGCCTCACAGGGAGGACTTCATCCCGCAACTGGAGCCAGATGTTAAGTCATGAATTTTTTTTCTTTAGTCTTTTATTTTGTTTGTGATTTTTTGAAGCTTGCTCATTTGCTTACTTCTAGGAAATTTTGCTTTAGAGTTCAATTCTGAGTTTATGCCATTAGGTTTTCATCATTTTTGTTTTTTCTTATGTCCTAAAGGGTTCTATAGGGTATATGTTGATTAAAGGTTTCATTAATAGCACTAAGATCAAGGTTTATCATATAAACCTAATCTAAAGTTGAAATAGTGGTCAAAAAACACAAAATTTGATTTTTGAACTTTCTTGTAGCGCAACGGTAAAAATAATGCATTGGCGCGCTACAAGAAAGTCGCGGGTGCTAAATTTCTCATTTTTTACGCCAAATTCTCCAATGATTTCGTTCTTGGGATGAATAATCACATGAATAAGCAGTTTTGATACGTGTCTCATCAGGGCAATCATGTAAACAAGTATTGGCTATGACGTGAGGGAGATCGCGGAAGTTAGAGGTAAACGCATGGCAAATCATAACAGAAAGTGGAATGAGGCAAGATTGATGGGAAAGAGGTTCTTGAATTGAGCATTACGAAGCTGGTGGAAACGCTGGAATGGAGACACATTGCTAAAAAATCAGAAATTGGCAGTTGAAGGAAATTAGGGTTTCGCAGCGTGACAGTTAGAGGTGAGCTGAAGACTTGAAGACACCTGGAGCGTTTAATTCGACATTCAGCTAGTCAAAGAAACAACTTTTAACACCTGCAGCAAGCTGTGAGTGAGGTATCCCGTGTGACCTTGGTCATGACCTGTTAATTTGGGGTTTTTTCTGCTAAGCCTGATTATAACAAATTGTTAGAGGAAAACATGAATTCATGTATTCAACAAACTCCTAATGGTGAAATATTAGTCCAAAGGTCTAAATGAGCATCATTTGATGTTAATGAAGTTCAATAATAACCCTATTAAAGATCTTTGGTGCTCTATTTGACCTAAATTATCCAAACTTGGCACAAAACATTTCATTAATTGATGATAGAATAGACTGTAGAAAAATGAGGACAAGCCAAAACTATGACACTTGAGGAAAATAGGCTGTGAAGTCACTAACAGGTTTTGAAAGCCACACATAAGATGAAGAAGAGTGGGAATACTAACAGGGCTGAGCCCACTGAGCTGAATTGGATAGACAAATTTCCAGGATGTGCTGAACTCTTTGAGAATGCTGGATGGTTGAACTTCTTTAAAAATATTGATGGATATGATACTGAAGTTTCTCACAAATTTGCTCAGTGTTATAACAAAGATATAGTATCATTTGATACTCTGAAGTTTAAATTAACTATAGATTTGGTGGCTGAAGCAACAGGGGTCAAGAATGAAGGAGAAATTTGGTTCAAAAAGGTGCCATTTACCTTCAATTTCCAAAGGTATCTATTGCCTGGCATTGTTCCAAATTGGGGCAAGGGAGTGCCCATCCATAATTTCAGAGCTGAATGGGTGGAGCCTATCAAGGTTCTACAAAGCTACATTACATGTGAAGGAAGGTATGCTTTTGTCTTCAAGTATCATTTTAGGATCCTTCAAAACCTTAGTGGTGAATCAAGGATGAATATCCCTTTCTTCCTACTAAAGAGATTGCAGAAAATGTCTAGCAGGATCAAAGAACATCAGGACCACACTGCACAGTCCATCTTTCACCATAGATTGATTAAACTTATTATTAACAGTGTTCTGCAGAAAGAAGGAAAGAATTGGGACTACTTTCTCTTTTGGTCAGGGTTCCAAATTAACCAGGAAGGACAACCTACCAGAAAGAAGGTTGATAAGGGACAAACACTAATTAGAAAATTAAGACAAAAAGTGAAAGTTGAAGATGAAGAATGTGTCATATTAGAAGAAGTGGCAGAACCTTTAAAAGGAGATTATGAATCTCAGTAGCCTCCAGATGACAGTGAGAACAAAAATTTGTTGTTTATTCACAAGGAAGCCCAGCCTGTACAAAATGAAGCACCGTCAGAAACACTCATTGATGAAAAAATTATTTTCACAGAGAAGGTTTCAGGAGATGAAGAAAATACTAAGGTCCAAGAACAAAGTCCAATTACCATCTTTTCTGAATATGAAACATACTTGTTGGAAGGGGATGAGTTGGCTATCAGTGATTTGACTAGGGTTGGCACACAAAGGGAGTTCTATAGTCAGGAGGATAAGACAGTAATACCAAAGAAAAAAAAGATTAAAGTTAAGGAATTTGCCTCTATCATGCATCAAGGAAAAAGTTTAAAAATGGTAGGAGAGCTTGCTCCAGGCTGGAGACCCAAAACTAGACCCAAAAACAAATTGAGGCTAAACATGAAAAAGTTATTAAACCCTAAGTTGAATACATAAGGGATAACTATGATTGATACTTATTCCTCGGATGAAAAGCTGGAGTCTAGCAAGGGCGACATCAAAAGGAAAAAATCATTGAAGATAGAAGAAGAATCTAGCCTCACTGAGACCAAATTGTCTACTGTGTTTTTGGAAATACGAGGTAAACTGTTGAAGGAACAACAAAAAGATGAAACATAGCTTTCCTATTCAGAAAACAAGTTGTTGATGGATGAAAATGCTCCTGCTGAAACTGATGATCAAGAAAACCCAAGTGTTCATAATACTTCCACAGAGCTGCTGCCTGAGGATGAGGAAATCTTCAGAAAGCTTAACATTCCATGGCTTCCTAGTGAGCTACAAAGTATGACAGGAAGCAAGGAATTTGACTCAGAGAAAGAAAACCTACAGAGAACTATCAAGCAGTATAAACAACAAATATAGTATATGCAAGAAACAAACGATGGTTTGATTACAACTAATAAAACACTCAGGGAGGACCTAGAAGAGGTGAATGATCACTACCAAGAACTAATTGCAGTCTCCAAAGAGGCCTTAAAAAGGAAAAGAAGTATAGATTTACAATTTGCAGGATTAAAACAGACTATCAAAAATTTATAGCAGCAGAATGAGGAGCTTACTAGAAGAATGACAGAGATGGAAGATGAGCAGCATAAAGCTAGGAGAAAGGCCCAAGCCTTAGAGGGGATAGCTCTGTTAGCAGAAGCTGCTAAAAGATCTATGAGCATTGTTAGCAAAATCAGTTATTTGTTATGTTTTGAAGAATACTTTATTTTTTGTAATTATTATTTTGATAATACCCTCTCGATGAGTAGGCTAAAAAACAATTAGGGTTTAGACTCTAACTGAATTTTGAAAAATAGTATTTAGGAAACTCATAAAGAGAGCAAAGGGTTAGACTTTTGGATGGCTAGAGGAGATCTCCTGACTTATTGATAAGCTAAGTACTTGACTCTCATGTGTATTTGATGAAGGGATTATGAAATATATGCTCCATTTTACCCTTCATTCTGTTCTTTGGCTTCATTTCTAGCTTGTTTAGCTACACAATTGATAATTTCATTGCTGGTTTATAGTTTTTATGCTTGTAGTGATTATCAGTTGTGGATGAACTTCAATGTTATGTTCTGTTGGATACATGGTTATTATATTATGCATCTTAGTTCTTATTTACTTGTGATTTATTCCCTATTTGGGTTATGAATGTATTCCCTCTTGTCACCAAACTTCACAACCAGAAAAACCTTTTTTTAAAAACCCTAAAAACCTAGTTTTGTTTGATTGAATATTTGAGATTGTGTTAGCTTGTTTCTTTGTAGTCTGGAAACAATTTCTGGCACAAACACATTTCGCACTAGATCCGAATGATGAGGATTAGTTATGGTAGGATACACAAATAAATTATGTAGATTTGCATTAGTTCTAGAATGAACAGTCATGAAGCATTGCGTACTAGATCCAACGGATGAGGATTAGTTCCATAAAAGATAGGCGAAGGGATGAAGTTCTCCAACAATAAGAGATCATATGGTATATAGTTAATCCTCACAAGATCCAACGCCTGATCACAATCCACACTTGAAACCAGATCAAAGTGTTGATGTAATTGTAACTTCAGAATGTATTCATCTGTATATCTTATGTATTGTACCCTGATGTTTATTCTGGGATGCATCTGTAATGTAATTGAGTCATGTCATACCCTAATGTTTATTCCGGTAAGTTTCTATAATGTAAACAAGTCATGTCAAGTCATTGTGGGTAACCCTCCTATTTGTCAAGGGTTAAACTCCCCCTAGTTATGGGGCCCTAGGGTTATTAGACTATCCTAGAGATGTCAAACCTAAGTGAGTTATTATAAGTCAGGGAAATAGTCCACACCGATCTATTAAGGATAACCCTCCTTGTTGGTTGGAGGAGGGAAAGTCCCCACAAGTTGTGGGGTACTAGGGTTATTAGACACTCCCAGAGATGTCAGCTCTAGTAAGTAATTGTTAAGTGAGGCCGACATGATGGAGTGGATTTTAAGTGAATGAAAGAATATAAATAGAGAGTGAGCCTCTCTATTTATCACACACACATTCACTCATTAGGGCACATGAGTGAGAGGAGAAGTTGCTGGGATAAGAGAGAGACTACTACTATCAGGAGATCATCTTTATGTTTTTGAGTTTTACTTTTGGTGTTGATTCTATCTCTGAGTAATTTGTGGGTTTTTCTTATTTATGGTTTCCTCGAGGAAAATTCTTTGTCTCTCTTGTCTCTTGTGTTTTATTGATGTGCATGTTATTCTCTCAGATATGATCCTAATATCATAATGCTAGCTTGAATGATAAAAATATAACATGGTATCAGAGATAAACTGAGAAGAAGACATTATACAACTACAGAAGCTAGGTCTTCTTACTTTTTGGGTCCATCTCCATAATCCATCAACAAAAGTATGCTAGGTTGACTCTCCATTGAAGGGTGCATCTTTCTGTCAAAGCAGAATTCGATTCCGAGCATTTTCAGTTTTGGTGCGGGAAATTAGGGCCTCCTATAGAAGAAGAATTTTTGAGTGAGCTCAGCATAGGATTTATATCCTCATCAAAATTGAAGTTTTAGAGACCTGGGTCAATAATTTTGGTTGCGTGAAACTCCGGGAAAGTCAAACCCTAAAATACTAAAACTGATAAGTTTTGGTACATTCGCTGTATCTCTATATTGGAAAAGGATAAAGAGCTACAAATTGTATAAGCTGGAGATAAAATCTGGATTTACATTGTATCCAACATTCAGCCTTAGATTCACTATATTCTGGGAGATACGATCCCTCCAAATTAGGGTTCTAGCCTCTTCTAGAATTCATCCCTAAACAGGACACCTGGGGAGAATTGTTATATATTGGACTAAAAAGGTCCAAATGAAATTTTGAAATATGTTCCAGAAAGGGAACGGACTTTAATTTTGGTGGTCCAAGTTTAAGACCCAGAAGATGCAACAGTGAGATGTGGAAGGTTGTACAACATCTCTATGCTGAACAGTCCTGTAACAGGTCATCTTGGTAAAATGATCATAAGTACCAATTGGTGAAACCAATTCTAATGAAACCTGTGGCATTGGAACAAGGACATGATAAAATACCACCGTGAAATTTTTTAGACATAGATGAGCATTAATTTTGGATATACCATAGAAGCAGTAAGATGCATTTATGCAAAAGAAATTGGTAAACTAGGACTTCCTGTCCCAGGAGCTTCCCTCCACTGTTTTTAGAAAAGGAGTACATTGGACAGCTCAACTTGAATATATATATCTTTCTATCCAATCATATCTAAAATATTCCAAGTTTTGAAAATTAGGGTTGTAGCAAGGATTTCTCCTTGCTTCAGGGGCAGGAATGGCTCCCTTCTGTCTATAGGACAGAAGGGTAGGACGTTCCTGCTTGTGGAAATACTAAAAGGAAAAATGGAATGTAAAGAACAGTAATGAAAAAAAAGATGGAAGAGAAATATGGAGAACCCCTCTGCAAAGAAAGGTTAGGGTTCCTCTTCCAATAACCTGCAAACAATCATTAATCTACAATAAACCGAAATACCTGCAAAACAAGTTAGGAAATAAACCTGCAAATGAAACCATGGATTAGAAAGCAAAGAAAAAACTAAGCAAATACAACAAATAACAATCTATACCTTCTCTTTGGGTGGAATGGGCCACCATGCCCTGGCTTGAAGAAGCACCTCTCTTGGATGGGAGATCTATGGCTCAATGGATATGGAGGAGAGGGAGTGTGGGTGGATTGAGAGACAAAGGTCTGAAGGCATCCATGGGTAGCATAACAGTATGCAAGGGAGAATTGTTTTGAGAGTGACCCCCCACCCTCTTTTTATAGCTTTTTTGGGGGTTTTAGGGTTTTAAGCCCTTGGTCCAGGCTTTAGCCCCTTTTTTGGGCTTTTGTCCCCTTTCGCCCTAATTTTAGCTCCTTTTAGGGTTTTGTCCCCTTTTTGGGGGCTTTTCCTCCTAGGAGAGTATTTTAGGCTCCTTTGTGGGGTTTTTAAGCCCTTTTCTTCATCCTTAAACATTTTTGAGGGTGCGGGGGTCTAATGGAGGGTCATGAAGTGGTGTCCTTGGGTGGTGTAGGTCATGGAGAGCTTAGTGAGGGATTTTTTGGGTTAACAAGGGTTTTTCTAACAAACCCTAGATTAGCCAACTCCAGAACCAAGACGGACACCTCAAATCGGTAAGATCTAATATTTTACTATTTGCATTTGAGGTTCTCATTTCAAAGTGATATATCACATCAGCTTGATGATAAGCTTGGTGAAGTTAACAACTTCCAAGCATGGAAGTATTTTATCTCTCTGAAGAAAATGAATTGGACACCTACATGAGTAGAGAGGTTCCAGTTCCATAGGGGGATGAGGCTAAAAGCCTTAAACCAGAAGAACTTAGTCAAGGCCAAGAAGATCATTGTTGATTCAATCACGGATCACATTGTATCACAAGTGTATTCCCTAAAGACATCAAAGATGTTTGATTCCTTGACCAAGCTATTTGAAGGGAAGAACATAAATCAGAATACGACTTTGAGAAAAAAGTTGAAGAATATCAAGATCCAAAATGCAGAGACCAAATTAGAGAACAACTTGAAGTGGTAGAAGAAGAAGTGGAGAATGTAGAAGTGGTGATAACCACCTTGAATGGCCTCCCAGTATCATGGGATTCATTCATTCGAATAATGTGTGCTAGAAGGAAGTGATTACTTTTAGCAGACTATGGGAAGAGCACACACAAGAATAATCTCAACTAATAATAAGAGAAAAGAAGATGGGAGTAACTGAAGATCAAGCTCTCACCATCCAAAGAATATCCCTCAAGTGATGAGGAATATGAATAACTCAACTCTTGAAGAACCTCTTATCCACCTTAGCAATTGGATAAGAAACGATGCTATTATGAATAAAGAAGACGATGAAGCTGAAGGATCAAGAATGAGTCTACCCAAGAAACAAATAAAGATAAGTATTCAATTTTGATTTCATGATATTGTTTTGTTATGCATTTGTTTATATTCAGTTAATGTATTATGCATGATAGAATGATTGCATTAATGACAGTATACTGCTAATATGCATGTGATGGCTAAGTAGCTCATGGTGCTATACAACTCTCCATTTATACTTATCTAGAATGAAACCTCTTTGTTGACATATTGGATTAGTTCACAATCTCAATGTTGTCCTGGTAGAGATGATAGGCATCTAGAAAAGTTTCCGTGAGATATGGATGAATGTGGTATTGGCTAAAGTAGTTGCATGATCATATATTTATGCATAAGAACTTGCCAGTATGAATATTCCTTATAAAATGTTTATAACCATACAAATGCATTTGACTTGTAGGAAAGATCACATACATAATCTCCTACAAGCAAAGAAGGATGAGACTTGTTCCGAAGAAAAAGTGACGACAGTTTAAGATGAAGAATAATATGATGAATGCAGCGACATCATCGATGCAGAACCTTCCAACTATGAAGAAGTAACCAAGAAGAAAGGGAAGACCAATTCAAGAATAATGATGTCTAGGATGAAGTATCGATACGTGAAGGGAAGTTCGTAGTTCCATCATGTAGTAGATGGAAACATCGTGGGATATAGGGCAAGATTCATAGCATGAGGCTTCTCATGAAAAGAAGACATAGACTACGAAGAGACATTTGTAGCCAGTGGGAGTTGAGACACATGATAGGCAGAATCATGTGTGCAAATGAAAGGATGCCTTGTACGAGTTCAAAAGACACCCATGGGATAACACATACATGATGAGCTTGATGAAGATATGAATCTATGCTACAAGGTTGATAGAGGATGACAAGTTCAAAGATGGGTATGAGAATAACTTTTGAAAAAGTTCAAGATAGAGGATCTTGGTATCTAGTGATTCTAGATGGATACATAGAATATTAGTAGCATAGGAAGGTACTTGTCACTCTGGTATAGAATTTTTCAGTGCATAGAGTATGAAAGACAGAGGGAGTATGATGCTCTGCTTCAGAGGGAGTGACTACATAATATCTTGAGGTTTGACATGGTATGACAGGATGGATATATTACTGATGACTCTAGGATTTACTAAGAGTAAAGTGGATTCCAACCTTTGCTTCAAGATTGAAGGTAGAAGACCAGTGATGCTCCTGTTATGTGTCGATGCACTATTTTCTAGGCATGGAGGTGTGGACAAGGGAAGTATGCAGTAGAGATCCTGAAGTGGTTCAAGATAATGGACTGCAAGGCCATGACCACACCTATGGCATTGAACATGAAGCTATTGAGTGATGCTTCATTAGAGAGGATTGATGCTACGATGTATCGTCAAATGATTGGTTCCTTGATGTACCTGACGAGTATGAAACCAAATATTTTCTTTGCTGTCAACACATTGAGACATGTTCACCTGATGGTTGCAAAGCATGCAGTAAGGTACCTGAGGGGTATAATTGATTATGGGATCAAGTATGAGGAAAATCAAAAGATTAACCTGGAAGGTTATGTTGATTCAAATTGGGAAGGTAGTGCACTTCAGGGTGTTGCTTTAGTATAGGATCATGTGTGATCTCTTGGTTTAGTAGGAAGCAATCTTGTGTGGCACTGAGTACAACTGAAGCAGAGTATGTCATAGCTTGTTCAACTAGTTGTGAGTCAGTATGGCTAAGGAAGCTACTTTTTGATTTATTTGATCTCCAGATGGATGCTACTTATATACATTGTGACAACCAGAGTTGTATGAAGTTGTCAGAGAATACAGTGTTCCATGACAAGTCAAAGTATATCAAGATCAAGTATCACTATATCAGGGATATCGTGCATAGGGGAGCAGTGAAGCTCCAATATGTTGCGACAGAGGAACGCATAGCTGATGTGTTTACAAAGCCATTGGCTAGGGTGAAGTTAGAGTACTTCAGGGAGAAGCTTTGTGTTCTCTAGATCAAGGTTCCCTCCAAGGGGAAATGATGAGACCTAGAGCCATTCTAAAATGGTGAGAGGATTGGTTCTTTCCATGGTTAGATGTAAGGGCTGAGCCATTCTATCATGGTGAGAGGATTGGTTCCTTCCATGTTAGATGTGAGTGTTGAGCCATTCTGATGTGACTATGGGATTGGTTCCTACATGATCAGAAGTAAGCTCTATATTCCATTCTTGGAATGGATGCACCTAGTCAGTTACTAGGTAGGTCAGTCTAGGATTGGGGGCCATTCTGATATGACTATAGGATTGGTTCCTACATGATCAGATGTGAGTGCAAGCCATTATGACATTGGTTGTTAGATGTAAGTTTAGAGCCCTTTCAGCATGAAGGACCGGTTCCTTGCATGGTCGAATATAAGTGCTGAGCCTATCTGACATTGGTTGTCAGATGTAAGTGCAGAGGCTTTCGGCATGGAGGATTGGTTCCTCACATGGCCAAGTGTAAGTGCTGAGCCTTTCCGACATTGGTTGATGGATGTGAGTGCTGGGCCTTTCTGATATGGTTGTGGGAGGTGTTCCCACATGGTCAGATGTGAGTGTTGGTTGTGCCTTTCTAATATGATTATAGGATTGGTTCCTACATGATCAGATATAAGTGCTGGGCAGGCCATTTTGACTTAGGGTCAGATATAAATTCTGGAAGAAGACCTACATGGAGGCTATGCCTACAACCAACATGAAAAAGGGTTGGCTCTGTAGAACTTCTTGTGACGAGAAGAATCAAGAGATAACACCCGTGATGATGATCCAACAGAGATGTTCCAGACCAAAGATGATCCAGATCGAGTGATGATCCAGGTCCAGTGATGATGATCCAGATCCAGTGATGATCTAGATTCAATGATGATGATCCAGATCGAGTGATGATCTAGATATAGATGAATATGACTTGAATATGAAGATGATGAGAACTCAATGATGATCTAGATGATACATAGAAGAAGACTTGTGCTGATAAATTGTGTCAAGAGAATACCTTCCTAGTTAAGAGGGAGTGTTGATGTAATTGTAAATTCGGAATGTATTCATCCATATATATTATATATTGTACCCCTATGTTTATTCTGGGATGTGTCTGTAATGTAATTGAGTCATGTCATACCCTGATGTTTATTCTGAGAAGTTTCTATAATGTAAATAAGTCATGTCAAGTCATTATGGGTAACCCTCCTATTTGTCAAGGGTTAAGTTTCCCTCAGTTGTGGGGCCCTAGGGTTATTAGATGTTAATGTAATTGTAACTTCGAAATGTATTCACTTGTATTTATTATCTATTGTAACCCGATGTTTATTCTGGGATGTTATCATGTCATGTCATGCCCCGATATTCCAATCGGGAAGATATATAATGTAAACAAGTCATGTCAAGTCATTATGGGTAACCCTCCTGTTGTCTAAGGGTTAAAGTCCCTGTAGTTCTGGGGCACTAGGGT
Organism: Pseudotsuga menziesii; assembly: GCA_001517045.1. Lineage (NCBI taxonomy): Eukaryota > Viridiplantae > Streptophyta > Pinopsida > Pinales > Pinaceae > Pseudotsuga > Pseudotsuga menziesii. The sequence continues at coordinate 491,891 of LPNX010222108.1, read as the reverse complement.
TATTAGACTCTCCCAGAGAGGTTGGCCCTAGTAGGGTTTTAGTCATGCCGGGATTAGTATAAATAGAGAGCTGGACTCTATTTAGCACACAACACACACAAACTAAAGTGTAGAGCATAGTTGAGGAAGGAGAAGACACTGGGGCTAGACAAGAAGAAGGTTACTGCTGTCGAGAGATCATCTTACTGTTTTGGAGTTTTACCTTTTGTGCTGATTCTATTTCTGAGGAATTTGCGGGGTTTTCTCCATTTATTGTTTCTCCGAGGAAAAACACTATGTTCATTATCTCTTGTGTTTGATTGTTGTACTTGTTGTTCTCTTTGTTAAATATCCTAACATAATGCTAGCTTGAATGTTGAAAAACTAACATGGTATCAGAGCTAACCTGAGAAGAAGACACTGTGCAGCTGTGGGAACTAGGGCTTCCTACTTTGTGGATCTCTCTCCACATATTTTCAGAAAATGTAAGGTGGAATAACTCTCCTCCTTACGGCGCATCTTTCTGTCGAAGCAGAATCCAATTTTGAGGTTTTTCAGTTTTGGACCCGACATTACTGCCGAAAATTAGGGCTTTTCACAGAAGAGGAATTTTTCAGTGAGCCCAGGCCTGGATTGATCTCCTCCCAAAAATCTAAGTTAGGGATCAATTTCAAATCATTTGGTTGGACATAACTCTAGAAAAGAAAAACCCTAATTTGCTCCTGAACCAACTCTACAGGATTTCAGCTCAAAATTCAAATCCGACATCTTGACCTGGTCAGATATAAAATATTTTTCATTTACATTTGAGGTTCTGAGTTAAGATGTCTCATCATACCAAGCTTGATGAAAAGCTTGAGGGAGATGATAACTTTGAAGCTTGGAAGTATAGGATCTCCCTGGTCTTGGAAGAGAATGAGTTAGACTCCTACATCCATGAGGAGGTTCCAGTTCCAGAGGGAGATGAGGCTAAGGCCTTGCATAAGAAGAATTTGGTTATGGAAAAGAGAATCATTGTTGATTCTATCAGGGATCATCTCATACCACAGGTGTCCTCCCTAAAGATACCTAAAATTATGTTTGATGCCCTAACCAAATTGTTTGAAGGGAAGAACATAAACCAGAAGATGACTCTGAGAAACCAACTAAAGAATGTGAAGATTCAAAATGCAGAAACAATCCAGTCTTACTTCAAAAGAGTTTCTCAGATCAAGGAACAACTAGAAGCAGTAGATGAAGAAGTGGAAAATGCAAATATTGTGATGACTACCTTAAATGGCCTTCCTAGGTCATGGGATTCTTACATCCAAGGGATCTATGCTAGAAAGAAGTTAGTCAAGTTCAGCAGACTATGGGAAGAGTTCTCTCAAGAAGAAGCTCAGATAGCAGGTCGAGAAGAAAAGATGGGAAGTTAAGATCAAGCTCTCATGGTACACTCCAAGTCAACCAAAAGAAGATCTCATCACTCCAGAGGTAAGCACTCTCACAAAGATAACACTAGAAAATATTTGTCTAGGATCATATCTTATACATGTGATGAAGTAGGACATTATGGAAGAAATTCTCCTAAGAAACAAAAACTAACAAAAAGGAGCAACAAAAGAAGACATCATGCTTATGCTACAGAGGATGATGAACCATCCAAGAAAAGAACCAGATATGAAAGTGAAGATTCTTCAAGCGAGGATGACTATGTTTTAATTTCCGCTCTCACAGGAAACATTACTCATGGAAGAAATGATTAGCTCATAGATAGTAGGGATTCCAAACATATGACAGGATTCAAGGAATCATTTGTGAGACTAGCAGAACATGAATCACCTCACAAGGTGAACCTAGGAGATGACTACCAATATCCAATAAAAGGTAGTGGGGAATATTCCTATAAGCTAGAATCTTGAAAGTCTCTGAGAATGAAGGAAGTATTGTTTGTGCCAGGACTCAAGAAGAACCTCCTCTCCATCTCGACATTAGATGCAAAAGGAATGTAGGTTGCATTCATAGATGGTCAAGTCATCATGTGGCCAAAAGGAAAGACTATCGATGATGCGGTGGTGATTGGAGAAAAAGAAGGAGGATTGTACAAATTAAAGGGCCATCCAGAACAAGCCTTGGTCCATGAAACAGTAGAGCCAAGTGAAATTTGGCATAGAAGGCTTGCACATGTGCATTACAGAGTACTACCACTTGCAAGCAAATCTGTTGAAGGTCTTCCAGAAATCCAAGAAAAACATGATGGGGTCTGCAAAGGATGTGCGAAAGGAAATAATACAAAGAAGACATTTCCAAGCAGCGAAAGCAAAGCAAAAGGAATATTGGAAATCATCCACTCCAATGTATGTGGTCCTATGTCATCAAAATCACTAAGCGGTTATGCATATTATGTTTCTTTTATTGATGACTTTTCTATGAAGACATTGGTTTACTTCATGAAGAACAAAGAGGAAATATTCATCAAGTTCAAGGAATTCAAAGCCTTGATTGAGAACCACACTGAAAATAAGATCAAGACCCTTCGATTAGATAATGGTGGAGAATTCACTTCAAATGAATTCAAAGATCTATGCAAAGAATTAGGGATTAAGAGGGAGTTGTCCACTCCTTATAATCCACAACAAAATGGGGTTGTAGAAAGGAAGAATAGAACTATCATGGAAGCTGCAAGAGCAATGCTTCATGATCAAGACCTTCCTATGCATCTTTGGGTGGAAGCTGCTAGAACAGAGGTGTATGTAAAGAACCATACTCCACATAGAGTACTCGAGAACAAGACTCCTGAAGAAGTCTTCTCCGACAAGAAACCAGAAGTCAGCCATCTTAGAATATTCAGCTGTCCTGTGTACATACACATTCCAAAAGAGAAGAGAACAAAATTAGATCCTTCAGGAAAGAAGGGTATATTTGTGGGTTACTCTGAAAGCTCGAAAGCTTACGGAATATATTTTCCAGGATACAAGAATATTGACATCAGCAAGGATGTGACATTTTATGAAGACACAGCTTACAACAAATCCAAAAAGAGACCTACTGAAGAACCTGAAAAAGCAGAAGCACCCAGAATTCATGATACAACGATGAACGAAGATACTCAAGAAGAAGATTGAGAATTTGAAGAAGCACAAAGACCTATAGATCCACCTCTAGAAAAGAATCCTCATAAGAGGAAACCTTCTTGGGTACGAGAACTTATCTAAGGTGCGGAAATATATGGGGCTCCAGAATAAAATCACAGAGAAAGAAGGAGGACCAGATCCTGCTCTAGGTATGTAGCATTACTATGTGATTTCATTGATAAAGAACCTTCCAATTATGAAGAAGCAGAAGAAGGGAAATAATGGAAGGATGCTATGATCGAAGAATACCAATCGATCATGAAGAATGATGTTTGGGATGCGGTCCCAAGACTAGATGGGAAGTCAGTCGTAACTTTCTAATGGATCTACAAGATCAAACATGCTGCAGACGGTAGCATTGAAAAATATAAGGCAAGATTTGTGGCTCGGGGTTTCTCTCAGAAAGAAGGAATAGATTATGAAGAAACCTTTGCACCTGTAGCCAGATACACTTCCATCAGATCAGTACTTGCTCTGGCTGTAGTGATGAAATGGAAGATACACCAGATGGATGTCAAGACTGCTTTCTTGAATGGTGTAGTGGAAGAGGAAGCGTATGTAGAACAAACACTCGGTTTTGAGACACATGACATGGAGTCTCATGTGTGCAGATTGAAGAAGGCCCTGTATGGTTTGAAACATGCACCCAAGAAATGGTACGACAGAATTGACAGCTTTCTATCTAGTTTGGGCTTTACCAAGAGTAAAGCAGATTCCAACCTTTACTACAAGGTTGAAGATGGAAACCCAGTAATGCTTATATTGTATGTAGATGATCTATTTGTGACAGGTTGGATGGGTTGATTACTGATATGAAGAGAAATCTTGCTTCCAAATTCAAAATGAGGGACTTGGGTATGATGCATTATTTTCTAGGCATGGAGGTGTGGCAGAGTGTAGATGGAATCTTCCTTGGATAAGGGAAGTATGCAGTAGAGATCTTAAAGAGGTTTGGGATGATGGACTGCAAAGCCATGGCCACACCTATGACATCGAACTTGAAGCTATTGAGCGATGCTTCATCAGAGTCAGTTGATGCTATGATGTAATGTCAGATGATTGGGTCCTTGATGTATCTGATGAACACGAGGCCAGACATTTGCTTTGCTGTGAACACCTTGAGCCAGTTCTTAACAAATCCGAGAAATGTTCACTTGATTGCTGCAAAGCATATTCTGAGGTACCTGAGGGATACAGTTGATTATGGGCTCAAGTACGATGCGAATCAGAAGATTAACCTGTAGGGTTATGTTGATTCAGATTGGGCAGGTTGTGCCATCGATAGGAAGAGAACTTTAGGGTGTTGCTTCAGTATGGGATCAGGTGTGATATCTTGGTTTAGCACGAAGCAATCCTATGTGGCACTTAGTACAGCTGAAGCAGAGTATGTCGCAGCTTTTTTAGCTAGTTTTCAAGGCAGTATGGCTGAGGAAGCTACTATATGATTTATTTGATCTCTAGTTGGATGCTACTTGTATACATTGTGACAACCAGAGTTGTGTGAAGTTGTCAGAGAATCCAGTGTACCATGACAAGTCGAAGCATATCGAGATCAAGTATCACTATATCAGGGATATGGTGCAGAGGGGAGTAGTGAAGATCCAGAATGTTGTGACAGATGATTAGATAGCTGATGTGTTGACGAAGCCATTGGCTAGAGTGAAGTTTGAGTACTTCAGGGATAAGCTTAGTGTTCTCTAGATCGAGGTCCCTTCCAAGGGGAAGTGACGAGTCCAGAAGCCATTCTGACGAGCAGGTCAGATATAAGGGCTGAGCCATTTTGTCATGGTGAGAGGATTTGGTTCCTTCCATGTTAGATATGAGTGCTAAATGCCATTTTGGGAATGGAGCTACCTGGTCAGTTACCAGGAACACTCAGTTTAGGACTAAGAGAGCCATTCTTACGAGCAAGTCGGATATAAGGGTTGAGCCATTCTGTCATGGCTAAAGGATTAGGTTCCTCCCTATGTTAGATATGAGTGCTGGCCATTTTGATGAGTAGGTCAGATGTAAGGGAAACTACCACTCTCCAGGAGAGTGGAGGCACCTGGTCCATTACCAGGTAGCTCATTCTGGGACTGGGGGCCATTTTGGCAAGGGTGTAGGATTTGGTTCCTACCAGGTCATATGTAAGTGCAGGCCATTCTGGTGAGGGCGTAGGATTTGGTTCCTACCAAGTTAGATATAAGGGAAAATGCCATTCTCTGGGAGAATGGAGGCACCTGGTCTATTACCAGGTAGCTCAGTCTGGGACTGGGGGCCATTCTGGTGAGGGTGTAGGATTTGGTTCCTACTAGGTTAGATGTGAGTGCATGCCTTTCTCATGAGGGTGTAGAATTTGGTTCCTACCAGGTCATATGTAAGTGCTGAAGCCTTTTCACGGATGATAGTGATGTCCTATCATGCTGGTGAATGTGAGTGTTGGGCCTTTCTGATGTGATTGTAGGCTCCTACATGATCAGATGTGAGTACTAGGAGTGCCTTTCTGACGAGTAGGTTATATATAAGTGTTGGGCAGGCCATTCTGACAAGTAGGTCAGATATAAGCGCTGAAGAAGACCTACATGATGGCTATGCCTAAAACCAAAATGAAAGAAGGCTAGCTCTGTAAAAATTCTTATGACGAGAAGAATCATGAGATAGAGCCATGATACAGATCCAATTATGATGACTCCGAGGGATCCAGATGGATTGATGATCCAAATCCAGCAGTGATGATCTAGATCCAGTGATGATGTCCAGTGATGATCCAGATCGAGTGATGATCCAGATCCAGTGATGATTCAAATCCAGTGATGATCCAGATCTAGTGATGATGATCCAGATCGAGTGATGATCCAAATCTAGAAATGAAGAAGGCATGAAGATAAAGATGAATTGAAGATGAAGATTAATTGGAGATGCAGATGACGAGAAGATCCAAAGAAGAAGATCAGTGATGAAAATTATGTCGAGAGAATACCTTTCTAGTTAAGAGGAAGTGTTAATGTAATTGTAACTTTAGAATGTATTCACTTTTATTTCTTATCTATTGTAACCTGATGTTTATTTTAGGATGTTATCATGTCATGTCATGCCCTGATATTCCAATCTAGAAGATCTATAATGTAAAAAGGTCATGCCAAATCATTGTGGGTAACCCTCCTATTGTCTAAGGGCTAAAGTCCCCACAATTCTGGGGCACTAGGGTTATTAGACTCTCCTAGAGAGGTCGGCCCTAGTAGGGTTTTATTCATGCTGAGATTAGTATAAATAGAGATCTAGACTCTGTATTTAGCACACAACACAAACACACTCAAGTGTAGTGCATAGTTGAGGAAGGAGAAGACACTGGGGCTAGACAAGAAGAAGGTTACTGCTGTCGGGAGATCATCTTACTGATTTGGGATTTTACCTTTTGTGTTGATTCTATCTCTGAGGAAGTTGTGGGATTTTCTCCATTTATGGTTTCCCCAAGGAAAAACACTGTGTTCATTGTCTCTTGTGTTTGATTGCTATACTTGTTGTTCTCTCAGTTAAAGATCCTAACATAATGCTAGCTTGAATATTGAAAAACTAACATTAGACTATCCTAGAGATGTCAACCCTAGGTGATTTATTGTAAGTCGGGGCAATAGTCCCCACCATTTTGTTGAGGATAACCCTCATTGTTGGTTAGAGGAGGCAAAGTCTGCACAAGTTGTGGGACACTAGGATTATTAGACACTCCTAGATATGTTGGCTCTAGTAAGTAATTGTTAAGTGTGGCCGACATGATGGAGTGGATTTTAAGTGAACTAAAGAATATAAATAGAGAGTGAGCCTCTCTATTTATCACACACACATTAACTCATTGGGGCGCATGAGTGAGAGGAGAAGTTGCTGGGACAAGAGAGAGACTACTGTTGTCAGGAGATCATATTTATGTTTTCGGGTTTTACTTTTGGTGCTGATTCTATCTCTGAGGAAGTTGTGGGTTTTTCTCCTTTATGGTTTCCCTGAGGAAAATTATTTGTGTCTCTTGTATTTTGTGTTTTATTGCTATGCATGTTATTCTCTCATATAAGATCCTAATATCATAATGATATCTTGAATGATAAAAATTTAACATGAAGATCAAGATAGAATCCGTGAGAATCGACGACACAAAAAGATAGAAGGGCAAAAATCAGAAGAATACAAATTTTGGTTTCCAAAAGTGAAACTGTTGAGTTTTGATCCCTAAACCAGAAGTCGAAATCCATGAATATAGAAAATATCGTTTCAAAACATTGAAGATCTGATTTCGAACCAGAAGTAAGAAGCTAGGAAACGAAAGTTCAAGGGAAGAGTAAAAGAAAGTTAAGATTTCTGATTTTGGAATCAGAAAGTTGGAAAGGTGAGGTTCAGAAATCAAAAAGTTGGAATTCTTGGAGATTGAAATTTAAAGAGCTGACTTCCAAAACCAAAAACAAAAATAAAAAAATCATGAAAAGGCGGAAAGTTAGAAGTCGAAGTCATGGAAAGTTGATTTTTTTACTTCCGCATTTCGCACTGCGGAAAGGCGTATGCAGAAGGGAAAGTCCGAAAATAAAAAAGATAATATCGAATGACTGAGAATAGTTTCGTAAAAGAGATCTACAGACCGAAAAATACGAATTCTGAAAATAAAAAACCAGGAAATCGAAAAGTCAAGAAATGACTTAAGGAAATGTTACATTTCCACATTCCATGATCCGGTAGATCAATGGTTAGGATGGAGTCCAAAGAATATCGATGATGCAGAATGGCTGAGGTGAAAAGACTGTATGCAGAAATATGAAAGTGATGAAAAGTACGAAAAAATTAGTTCAAATGTTGATTTTCTGATTTCCGCCACTCGACGTACAACAGTCAGGAAATATCCTGAAGAAGATCAATGGTGGGGAATCATTGAGGCAGAAATTTGGTGCAAAAATGGGATTTCAAGGGGGAAATTTATGTGCTAGATAAACACACTAGAGAGACTCAAAATTATATCTACATCTTGGATTTATTCTGGGAAAGGATATTGCGGAAGCACGAGAAAACGTTAAGTCAAGCTGCAGAAATGAATTCTGAGGTGTGTCCATAAATGGTAAAGAAGAATGTCCATAGGAAACTTGTAGATCGAAGGTGAAGCCCATGTTTTGTGAGATAAACATGTCCATATGACCCTGTGATGAATATAGCCCACAAAGTAGGAAAAGAATCCCACAAGTGTGAGAAAAAGAAAAGCCCGAAGGTATGAAGATAGAGTATTCCCGTTGATGGAGGAGAGGAAGTCCACAAGCATTGGTTTGGAAAATCCTATGATCAGAGAATAAGGGAGCTCGTAGATAAGAAGTGATCAAGAAGTTTTTAATTAATTATTTAATTAAAAATTGTTAATCATAGATTGTTGAAAAGGTGTGACTATCATATTTGAAAGGGCGTGATTGTGAAAGGGTATGTTTCTAGAATAAAGAGATGTGTTCCTAGGAAACATGAATTTACTTATGCACATAGCTATGAGTGAGAGAAGGTGTCTCGAGGTTCCAGGTAGAAAATTAGAAATAGAGACCAGTGGGTGTGACATAGAATGGAGGGAAAAGAAATCTATCATATTACAGAAAACATATTAGGGTGGTAGGGTGGCGCTTGGGTAGGAAACATGACTGTAGGGGAATGTGGCCTCCTTCTAGTGGTAGCTAGTAAATAGGGTGTCATAGCATCCTTTCAGTAGTAGCTGATAAACCAGGGGGTCATAGCCTCCTTCCAGTGGTACCTGGAAAATAGGGTGTCGTAGAATCCTTTCATTAGTAGCTGATAAACTAGGGGGTCGTAGCCTCCTTTCGGTAGTTGCTGGTAAATAGAGTGTAATACCATCCTTGTCTGTAGTAGTAGGAAAAATTATTTGTAAATAAAAATTTTGCAGTAATAGTACGTATTGTTGGTTTACCCTATTGGGATTCCATGTTAAAATTGTGTTTTGTGTATTCTTGTTGTTATGTGATTTTAATGATAGATTTAAAAAGTGGCTGAATTAGTAAAAAGATAGCAATACTGATTCACCCTCCCTCTTATTATTGACCAATAAACGAACAATTGGTATCAGAGCAGGATCCTTCACTACAGTTTAACCACTCGAAGGAAGTTCCCATTAAAACCACTATGGATCAACAAGAAGAGATTTACACAGTAAATGGATCTCCAATACTTGGAAAAGAAGAATACATATTTTGGAGAACAAGAATGGAAATTTATCTGAAGGCATTGGGACATCATGTATGGAATTCAATGATCACTGATTACTTCCCACCAAAGAGGATAAGGACTCCATCTCAACAAAAATCCAAGAAAAGTAACTTAATGGAAATGGATTCAATCCTTGATGGATTACCTAATGATTTCAAAGAGAATATAGGTGATTGTAACTCTGCAAAGGAACTTTGGGACAAGATAAAATACCTCTACTCACTTGAGAAAAGAGCAGAAGGAAGAATTGTTATTCTCAAGGATGCTAGTGAAGATGAAGATAATTTATTTATAGGGACATCAAACTCAGATGAGGAATCAGAAGTGGAAATAGAACCCTAATACATGGCTATTGTAGATGAATTTGAAAAATGTAGGAAACAGGACAAAGTCTTGAAAGAAAAATTGTCAAAATATCAAGAAGAGAAGATGTCAAAAGAAGAGGTAGTAAAAACCTTCCAAGAAGAGTTGCACAATTCAAGACAACAAGTGTTGGCTAGTATGGAAGAGGTCAAGAGCTTAAAACAATAAGTTATTGACTTCAAGGAAGAAGTTAAGAAGCCTAAATATCAGCTGACTATTAGTGAGAAGTTCAAGGAAAGTACTAAAGCTATTAATAAATTCCTCAACTTACAAAGATCCCCTAGGGATAAAATAGGTCTCTGATATAATCATAAAGGATCATGCTCCATCATTCATGAAAATGCTGAAAATTTTAAATGTCAACATGATGCCTCCAAAGAAACACCCGGGAAGCAAAAGAATCACAAGGAAATGAAGTCCTGTCATCATAATTTTGCTCATCCTCTGAATATGAAAATTTTTAGAAGACATGCAAGTGAAAAGAGTGATTACAAGCAGAAAAAGTAGAGATTCTCCAAACATACATTCTATGGATATTTTCATTGTTGTCACAAGTTTGGTCACAAGGCTGATGATTGTAGAAAAAAAGAAGAAGATGAAGGGCTTATAAGGAAAGAAGACACCAACATCTCTAATGGAAAAAGACTTATTTGTTTCATATGTCACAGTATTGGACACTTTTCAAAACATTGCAACAATAGTATATGCAGACCTTCCTAGGAAACTCAGAAAAAGGTATGGAAGATGAAAACCAAGGAACAAAGAAATAAAAAACTAGTAAGCAGAGTACCTCTTGGAAAAATGTGGAGAAGAAAGGAAGACTCTAAATATATAGAAGAAATAAATATTTCAAGCATCAGTGAGGTCTCCAAAGATGATGATGAACATAATTACGCCATAGATAAAAAGGGCATCCATTATAAGGAAAAACAAGATGGAGATGCAAAAGAATACACCGATAAAAATGAAGCTAATGAAGAAGGATGTAGTGATGATTGTGGGTTCATTTCCTAAAAAGATCTCTCATGATTTAAAGAGAACCCTGAAAAATACATTAGAAAGGATCATATAGTCAGGGAAAGTTAAAGTCAGGAAATTCCAATTGGCATCTAAGAAAAATTCAATTGGTATTTAATGTTGAAGTATATTAAAAGGTATCTTCCTCAAGTAAATTATATGATCAAGATCAAATGATGTGATTGGTGTATGGTAGACATAGAGAAAGTGTAAAACCTATGAACTAACATAAGAACAACAAAATGTGTGATTCATGAAGACCATGATGTCCAATAGAAGATAAAGATTTTATGTTCACTTAGATTTTGAAGTCATGACACATAAAAATTCTTGACAGTGTAAGAAAACTCAATTATGATCTAAAAAATAAAAAAGGGTTCAGTCTATTAAAAGTGTCAGGTGGAGTAAAAATAACAGTGAATATTGTGAATGAACAATGGGTAATTTAAAAAAACCATATTTATCATTGTAAGGAAGTTATTCCTTACACTGATATTTTAAACCTTGGTTTGACCAACCTTGAACACTGGCCAAAATAGCTCCAAATCTCATAAAAATAGGTGTCCATGCAAATCTTTCAAATGGGTTTCTAAATCAACTTTAAAATTTCAATTTTGAGAAAGTCGACAAACGTGTATTATTTCAACCTTGGTTTGACCAAACTTGAATGAGGGCCAAAATAACTCCTAATATAATAAAAATAGGTTTCCATGTGTATCCCTCAAATGGGTACCTAAATCCAGTTTCAAAATGAAATTTCAAGAAATTCAACAAAAGTTCATATTTCAACCTTGGTTTGACCAACCTTAAACGAGGTCCAAAATACTCCAAATCTCATAAAAATAGGTGTCCATTCTTATTTCTAAAATGGGTACGTAAAGCCACTCTCAAAACTCAATTCTGAGAAAGTCAACAAAAGGACATCTTTTTAACCTTGAACAAGGGCCAAGATATCTCCAAATCTCATAAAAATAGGTGTCCATGCTTATCTCTCAAATGGGTATCTAAATCTACTTTAAGATTTCAATTTTGAGAAAGTCGACAAAAGTGAATATTTCAACCTTGGTTTGACCAACCTTGAACGAAGGCCAAAATAACTCCAAATATCATAAAAATAAGTGTCCATGCTTATCTCTCAAATGAGTATTTAAATCCACTTTCAAAACTCAATTCCGAGAAAGTTGACAAAAGTGCATCTTTTCAACCTTCGTTTGACCAACCTTAAACGAGGTCTAAAATAGATCCAAAACTCATAAAAATAGGTGTCCATGCTTCTCTCAAATGAGTACCTAAATCCATTTTCAAAACTCAATTCCGAGAAACTTGACAAAAGTGCATAGTTTCAACCTTGGTTTGACCAACTTTGAACAAGGGCCAAAATAGCTCCAAATCTCATAGAAATAGGTGTCGATCCTTATCTTTCAAGAGGGTACCTAAATCCACTTTCAAAATTTCAATTCCGAGAAGGTCGAGAAAAGGGAAAATTTTCAACCTTGGATTGGACAACCTTGAATGAGGGCCAAAATAACTCCAAATCTCATAAAAATAGGTGTCCACGCTTATCTCTCAAATGGGTACCTGAATTCACTTTCAAAACTCAATGTTGAGAAAGTCGGCAAAGTGGATATTTTCAACCTTGGTTTGACCAACCTTGAAAAAGGGCCAATATAGCTCTAAATCTCATAAAAATAGGTGTCCATGCTCATCTCTCAAATGGGTACCCAAATCCACTTTAAAAATTCAATTCAGAGAAAGTCAACAAAAGTGCATATTTTCAACCTTGGTTTGATCAACCTTGAATGAGGGCCAAAATAGGTCCAAATCTCATTAAAATTGGTGTCCATTCTTGTCTCTCAAATGGGTACATATATCCACTTTCAAAACTCAATCCCAAAAAAGCCGAAAAAGTGGATATTTTCAACCCTGGTTTGATCAACCTTGAACGAGGGCCAAAATAGTTCTAAATGTCATAAAAATAGGTCTCCATGCTTATCTCTCAAATGGGTACCTAAATCTATTTTAAAAATAAATTCCAAGAAAGTCAACAAAAGTGCATGTTTTCAACCTTGAACAAGGGCCAAAATAACTCCAAATATCATAAAAATAGGTGTCCATGCTTATCTCTCAAATGGTTATCTAAATCTACTTTAAAATTTCAATTCCGAGAAAGTCGACAAAAGTGCATATTTTCAAACTTGATTTGACTAACATTGAACAAGGGCCAAAATAGCTCAAAATCTCATAAAATAGGTTTCCATGCTTACCTCTCAAATGGGTACCTAAATCTACTTTCAAAACTCAATTCTAAGAAAGTCAACAAAATTGCATCTTTTCAACCTTTGTTTGACCAACCTTGAACTAAGGCAAAAATAGCTCCAAATATCATAAAAATAGGTGTCCATTGTTGAGTATATAGTTTTCATTGATCTCAAAGGTATTCATATGACAAAGGAATAACCAGTATATATGGTAGAAGGACAAGTTCATTGATGACAAAGTAATAACAAAGGACAAGATGGTAGAGATGATGACTTGGAATATATGATGATGTAGCATATGTGATAAGGTTAGAAAAGACATATGATGGTGACCTAATGTCTGAGTTTATCTTAAAAGTGTTTGTGGATAAATTTATGGATATTTCAAAACAAGGGTTCATGGACTTAGATTGTTTAGTTGTGTATCTGACAATATGATTGCTTTGTCCAAAATATCACTGAGGAAAAATATATCAATCTTCACCTGGAAAGTTATGAAATGCCAGCCAAAATGGTGTAGTTGTGTCAATAAGTTCATCTATTGACATACGTTTGTTCCTTGATGGACAGTCCATCAATCCATGCTGTTTAGCCTCCTCATGAGTGGTCATAAATATGAAAAAAATAAGTGCTAAGTTAGTAAAAATATGATATATTATGGTGTATAAAAACATGTCTCCTCAGAGTGTCTAAAACTCATATATGCCTGTACCAAGATGAAAGGAATATAAGACACAATTTTATAGAAGGATCCAAACTGAAGCTCTCTTGATTGACTGACGAAGTTGGTTAGGAAACTAAAGAGTGGAAGTGTAGAAGAAGTGAAATGAATGGTAAGGAAGCAACCTGCACTAGATTCGATGGATGAGGATCAGTTATGGTATGATCCACAAAGACATTATGCAGATTCACATTAATTCTAAAATGAATGGTTAGGAAGCATCCCGCACTAGATCCAATGGATGAGGATTAGTTATGGTAATATCTGCAAAGAAATTATGCAGATTCGCATTAGTTCTAGAATGAACAGTCAGGAAGCACTCCACACTATATCCAACAAATGAGGATTTGTTCCACAATATTTAGGCAGAGGGATGAAGTTCTGCAAAAATTAGAGATTATAAGGGCTATAGTTAGTCCACACAATATATGATGCTTGAATGCAATATGCACTTGAAACTAGATTGACGATCAAGATCGAATCCGTGAGGACCGATGGAATGGAAAGACCAAAGGGAAGAAATCGGAAGAATATAAATTTTGGTTTCAAAAAGTGCAACTGTCGAGTTTCGATTCTTGAACTGGAAGCCAAAAACTAGGAACATAGAAAATTCTATTTCAAAACATTGAAGATCTGATTCCAAAATGAAAGTCTGAAGCCAGGAAACAAAAGTTCAAGGGAAGAGTAAAAGAAAGTTAATACTTCATATTCTCAACTCTGGAAGTCAGAAAGGTGAAGTTCATAAATCGAAAAAGGTGGAATCCATGGAGATTGAAAGTTAGAGAGCCGACTTCCGAAACCTGAACCAAAAATAAAAAAATAGTGAAAAGGCCGAAAGCTAGAATTCGATGTCATGGAAAGTTGAGTTTCCAACTTATGCATTCGACAATGTAGAAGAGTTTTCAGAAGGGAAGGTCTGGAAAGAGGAAATCCAAGATCGGATGACTGGGAATAGTTTCACAAAAGAGATATACGATCCAAAAATTTGAAGTCTAGAAATTGAAAATTAGGAAATCGAAAAGTGGATAAATGATTTAAGGAAATGTTACATTTCTGCATTTCGTGATCGATAAATCGATGACGCGGAATCACTGATGTGGAAAGACAATATGTGGAAATAGAAGAGTGATGAAAAGTGTAGAAAACTTAGTTCAAATGTTGATTTTCTGATTTTCACTACCCAACGATCAAGGATCAGGAAAAAGCCCGAAGAAGATCAACGGTGGGGAATCATTGAGGTGGAAATGTGATTTTGAGGGGGAAATATGCATGCTAAATCGATGGAATGAAGAGACGTATAATTAAATCAACGGCCTGGATTGATTCTGGAAAAGGAGATTGGTGAAGCACAAAGAAACATTAAGCCAAGCTATAGAAATGAATTATGAAGTGCGCCTGTAAATGGTAAAAGAAGAATGTGCACAGAAAACTCGTAGATGGAAGGTGAAGCCCATGTTTTATGAGAGAAACATGTCCAAATGAGCCTGTGATGAAGATAGCCCACAAAGAGCTCACAGAGGAGGAAAGTAATCCCACACGCATGAGAAAAAGAGAATCCCAAAGGTCTAAAGATAGAGTATTCCTGCTGATGGAGGAGAGTAAGTACACAAGCATTGGTTTGACGAATCCTGCGATCAAAGAAGAAGGGAGCTCACAGATCAAAAGTGATCAAGAAGTTTTTAATTAATTATTTAATTAAAAATGGTTAATCACAGATTGTTGAAAAGGTGTGACTATTAGATTTAAAAGGGCATGATTGTGAAAGGGTATGTTTCCAGAATAAAGAGATTCATCTCTAGGAAACATGAAGGTACTTATACATAGAGGTATGAGTGAGAGAAGGTGTCTCAAGGTTACAGGTAAGAAAATTAGAAACAGAGACCAGTGTGTGTGACAGAGAATGGAGGGAAAATAAATCTAGCATATTACAGAAAACATATTAGGGTGGCAGGGTGGTGCCAGGGAAGGAAACAAGTCTGCAGAGGGATGTAGAATCCTTCCAGTGGTAGATGGTAAATAAGGTTTTGTAGCATCCTTTCAGTAGTGGCTGATAAACCAGGGGCTTGTAGCCTCCTTCTAGTGGTATTCAGTAAATAAGGTGTCATAGCATCCTTTTAGTAGTAGATGATAAACTATGGGGTCATAGCCTCCTTTCAGTAGTTGCTGGTAAATAGGGTGTAATACCATCCTTTTCTATAGCAGCAGGAAAACTATTTGTAAATAACAATTTTGTAGTAATAGGAGGTATCGGTGGTTTACCCTATTGGGCTTCCACGTTAAAATTGTGTTCTGTGTATTCTCACTGTTATGTGTTGTTAATGATAGATTTAAAAAGTGGTTGAATTAGTAAAAATATAACAATACTGATTAACCCCACCCTCTCAGTATTGACCAATCACAACAGAATTTCAACCCAAAATTTGACACCTTGCATGTCTGAAATTCGACACTTTTCGGTGACATTTTTGACACATGCACTTTTTTTGCCATCGGTGGCATAACGTCAGATATTCAACATCCTACCAATGTGGGTCAAAGATTCAACACACCATGGTGTCACCTATTCGACCATTTTCTCTTCCAAAGTGTCAATCAAAACTTGCATACACCGTCAGAAATCCGACATCATTCGACACTTGAAGAGTCGACCTTCCGACGGACAAAAGTGTCAGAGAAATGGTGACTCTATCGGTATTTTTATCCACAAAATGTTGGTTATTCGATGCCATCCGACACTTAAATATTTGGTCTTCCAACGAGAAAAGGGTCATAGACATGGCGACTCCATTGGATATTCAACTCGGCCCGAAACTTGAAGCATCGGTCGTCCGACAGTCTGAAGCATCCGAGTCATGACACTGCCATCAGATGGTTTCACCAAAGTGTCAGAAGAATGTCGAAAAAGAGACACCTGTTGGTAGATTTAAAAAAAAATTGAAAGATTTCACTTAGTTATAGCAATTTGATAACAAGTGTGGACTGAGGAGTTGGTGGCTTACAGAGGAACTTCCTCTAGCAAAGCATTCAACCTTCCCCTAGGCTAAATTGTTGTATGTTAAAGTAGGCTCCTCCCAGGCACAACAATGATTTTGCATATTGTCCCTCAAGACAACGATTTCTCATGCATGTGGGCTTAGTATTTAATGATTTGAGCAGTAATTACCTTCCCCAGCAAAGCCTATTGTCCTTCCAAACTAAATCGTTCAAGTTCCAATGCAAACACGTCATCATGCACAACAATTTTTTTATACTAAGCTCACATAACTATTTATCTCTAGATGGTGAGTCCAGATTGGATGTTCATTGATGTTTTTACTTGTATTTGATTCCAAAAGGAATCTTTGTGTGTGTTGGTGTCTATATTCTATCAAAGACAAAAATTTACCTTCCCAAAGCTAAATCACTATGTATTCTTTCTCAACTACCTTTCAAAGATAGCGATTCCCTCTGTCGTTACTTAGACAGCAAAATAGTGATAAGTGGATCCCTAGGAGAGGCTGGCAATCCAGGAAAAACATTGATCTCCCTTATAACCCAATTTATCCAAATTTATCATGCATTTACTTTTGTAATTTATTATATGGGCTTTCCATTTTTATGCTTTGTGTTGCTGTTGTGTTTTCTACAGGCTGGGAACATGAGTTTATAGCATTCAATCCTTTTGTAGCTAGTGAATCCCTTTATTTTCCTGGAGAGATTGCAACAGAGCTTTTATGAAAGATATATTTATAATAATACCAATGATCAGTCGGTCAATGCCTTTGATGCAATGAATGGAGTCTATGAAGGATTTGGCTGCTAAAACAAATAGATATTGAAGTCGAGATATCTCATGGTCTAATAATAAAGTATTTTCCGAAAGAAGAGAAACTCTATAAGGCTTCACAGTTGCTTTTTACTACAAGCAAACATAATTTTCTGTTATAACGAGCATCGGTGGCTAAGTATTAAGCACAACGATTACCATCTAACTACTGTGTATTAGCTATTATGCACAGGGCAAGGAATTCCTTATTGTCTATGACTTTGTACAAAGAGGCAATCTTTAAGAGGGCCTTCATATTGAAGAGCATAAACCAATGATTCCATATAAAGACTGGTTTACAATGGATGTGGAGTTGCAGGAGCATTAGATTGGCCCACTTTTGACAAGCAACATGAAGGCCATGGAAAAGTTGATCACAAAAATAAATTCTATGTTTTTTCAAAGTTTTTGCTTAAAACTCCTACTCTAGATTTGTTAATGCATTCTAATGATATAGGTTTGCCTATGGATTCACAAGGGAAACTTATCAAATATATTACTATTGCTTCTTTGGATTTATGGTAAAATGATGGGTGAATTCTAGGGTTTCATGCACATGCAATATTGATTCTAGCATTGTTGGAAGAGCACAAGCACAAGGAGGATCTAGGGTTTTCTTGGTTGCTTGATTGGTAAAGTTTGGTGAAATTATGATTCTATGGATTGAATGGTGGTTGCAATGCTGTGTTTTCTCTTAATTAGGGCTTTTTACCAGCTTCTATCAACTTTTACATGTTATAAAACATCCTCTTGAAGGATTTTTCTCTTGTTTGTCCTTAGATCTCTGAATTTGTTCCTAATTAGGATCCTCCAACAAACCCTAGAGGTTGATTTTGGAAGTCCTAGTTGGTGAGGCTTAGGGAAATATTCCAAGAGGGAGGCTGATCACCATCCCTCATGGCCTTAGGTTTGAAGTAAATTTCACAAAAACCCTAAGATTTGTCATTTTGATCAAAATGCAGTATTTCATGTGTAAGTATACGCATTTGTGTGATTAGTGTAGTGTTAGATTAGATCTGCATTTTTATAAACTAGAAAAACTTAGAAATTTATAAAATTCAATAATCCAAACATAACAACAATTTTCAAATTATAAGCCACCCTCAAATTTTGGTCTGCATATTTAGCCCTAGATCCTCCAGTGCATCACCTATCTTCTTGTCTAGATATACAAACTTGAGAAGCAACCTAAAAAAACCAATCAAAAGTCAGAGTTAGGGTTTCATATTTGACATGTTTCAAGGCTTGGGATAATTTGGCCTTGATAAAAGGTTACTTTATGCCTTACAATGACCCCATTTAATTGTTTAGTAGGGAAATTTAGGGACTCTTTCCTTACAAATCAGTGTTACTATCGTTTCTAGCCCTAAAACCTATCAAAAAGACCTGCAAAATCAACCACGTTAGGGTCATATTTGATTTATGGGGAAATATCAACAATATAATTGAATTCTGCCTTCCAAAAGCATTCTTTTCAGGCTAAGGAGTACTTGTATAAACCCTTAAAAGGATGGTTAACTCAGCTGGTAATTCATGTTGATATACAATAGTATTTACAGTTAATATAAATCATGATAATAATGCCTATGTGATGATACATGATGGTTGTTCATACTTACACTTGCCGGTTGATAAAATTGTCTACTAATGTTGATTTGAAAGAAAAGTGGTTTAAATGATAATACTCTGTTGGTTATGATTCTGAAATAGATTTTTCTGCCCTATATCCTCGGTGTGGCTATGAAACACTTATGCTTTACAACAATAGCATATCGTGCATAGACCTAGAAAACACCACTAACTTATACAAGAAATTTACAAAATATCAAAGGTATGCATGCTTTACCGATGGACCAGCTAGCAAATAAGTTCCAGAATCTGCAATAGAAACACAACCTCCAGCACAGAAACCTGCAACAAAATGTTCATAAAATGCCATCAATATTTTCATAAGATTCCTTAAGAAGCAATCATGTGCCCAATTGAATAACATGGACTGTATGTGACCTGTTGATTGATCATCAATGAGGAATTCTCCCATGTCAAACTAAAGGAAATAACAAAATCAATTTATTATAGTATATTAATCCCATGACATACCTACTAGTAATTATATTGACTCATACAATTAACATGGTATGCATGTGTTTATCCTTAAATACAATCAATCTTAAACCTGGAAAACTAACATGATTCTATTACATACCTTCCAGTAACCATTTCGAGTAATAGGAGCATATTGATTTTTACCCTTGTAGTTATTAGGATCAACACCACCAAAAGTCATGGCTGCAAATGGGCTTTCTTCAATAAAAACATATTTTCCTTGGGAAAGAACATCGAAACTATTTCCAACAAATGTGAAAATGTTGCCTTAAGTGAAAAGATGTCATACCAAATCTAGTGATCTATCATTCTAAATCAGTGAAAATGACTGATACTCTTTTTCAGGCCGTGGATACCTCTGGAAGATTGGTTGAAAACAACAAAAATAAACAGTTTTTATAACTTAACCATTCAAACAATGCCTTCCAGAAATAAAGTAGCAAATAGACCTTTATTTTTCAAGAAGATCTCAATACTTTGTTACCATAATTATCAATGTATTCATTCTTCTTTTGTATTCCATAGTTGAGATGTTTTCTCTAAGTGACCACTTTAAACTCGATGATAAATTGGAAGCAATACAGAAAGATATAGATGCCTAATAAAATATTTGCACAAAGAAGACTTTGTAACAAATTAGCAATTATGAGTAATAAAGTGCACAATGATGTTGGTGTGAAAAGTGACAATGGAAACTAAAAATACCAATGTGTACCATGCCCAACTCACAACCTACAGGGATAAGCACAAATATAAACATAGGTTTACCACTGCACAATCAACCATTAAAGTTGAAAAATATATGAGATTAAGAAACAAATTACAAAACTACTGGAGAAAGATAAACTGGGGCAGATAACAATATACTCGTGTGGAATAATAGGGAAACAATAGTTCAGAAACCATTTTTCTCGCAAGTCTATCTATCTTTTTCTGTCTTTTGACCTTTCATATTCCCATCAAGCTCAAATTCCTATCAAATTTCTTGTAATGAAATGCCTACATTTAATTTTGTTGTCCTAGCTATATGGTATTGGTAAAGTATTACCAAGGGGCCACTTATCACGATAAATCAAAATATTTAAGGTAATTGTTTAGATCAGATAGAACAAAGTTCACCTCTATGTATGGTAATCATCATCATCAACTAAATGTATGTGTGTGCACATGCATAAATACCCAATACACAGCTCAATCAAACAAAAGAAAACATAATTATACCTTGATTTGTGGATCTTCACACTGTCTTCTTATGCTTTACCTTTCAAAACATCATTCAACATACTTCATTTTTTTCCTGTGGCAATAGTTTCATGTTAGGACCTATCAAATATATTTATGTTTGTTTATGAAAATAACAAAACCAATCTACATAAATACAATTCTATTACAATGTAAATTACAATACTATTCAACTATTCAAGTAAATTGATTGTTAAGAATATATCACTTGATAAAACATGGATAACCAAAAATACTATGTATATAAGGCCATCAACCTCATCAAAACTCCATTTCCTTCCTCTTAACTATGGAAATGTTTCTCAACGCTATCTGTAACAAGTTCCAATGGAGGAGTCAAATAGCAATAGTGAAAATTACACAGTAAAAATATAGAAATAGATGTTTTTTAATGTATTCTTCCTTACCATTCATTGAGCTCCCCTCTATTTCGAGAATAATTTAATATTCTCTACTAAATAGGACCAACCACGTGAAGGTGGAAGCTCTTATGGCCCCTCCCCCCCTCACATCACTCTCAACTCCCCAAACCCAATTCCTATACTTGAAAATAACAATTTATTTCACTATTTCACAATGCAAATAACAATGCATCTACAATGCAAATTATTTCACTCAATAGTTGAAAAATGCTTTCATTAAATCATTATTTAAAACATTCATTAAACCATTCAATCTTTCAACAGCTGAAAAAACCATTCATTAACTCATTCATTAAAACATTAATTTAGTCAATGGCAGAAAAAAAAAATTAGTACACCATTCAGTAAAGCATTCATTCATGAAACAGAGGAAAAAACCATTAATTTTTTTTTTATAAATAAGAATTACTCAAAATTTGTTTAGTCACTTCCTTTTTACTTTTCTTCTCTTTAAATATTTAGTTAGAGTCACATCTTCGGGAATCTGATCATCGGTATCCCTACTAGTCTGCTCGCAAGGTTCAACTTCAGGCGAGGGGTGATGAATTTATGCAATAATGTCAAAATATTTCATTAATATATTTATATTTTGATAAATATGAGTAATTCATTTAAAAAACATTACGAATGTGTGTTTTTACCTGCCATGTGCACATCAACATGTTCAACATTATCTCGTACTGGCCCAACCTGTTCCATGTTATGATATGCAGCTACATGCTCTGTAGTTGAATTGTGTAGAATTAGAATTAATGTTCATCATCTGCAATGGTCTATAAAAAATAGTAGCACATTAATAAATTCATTACCAGGACGAGAAGCATGATCTTCATTTGGTTGGTCATGTACTACATCCTCGACATGAACGGGATCATTACTTTCCTGCACAAAAAGGATTAAATAATTTATGTTAGTTTATTTTTAAGGAACAAATTGCATGAACATTAATAAATTATTATTAAACCATACAGTTTTCACATACCTGGGCACCAGATGGATCGGAAGAAGATCGTGCAGTATTCCTAGACAAGCTTCTCTGGTGTTCAACAACGGCGTCAAAGCTCTGTTCGAAGCCAAGCTTCATGTAATCCGCACTGGCCAATTCTTTGAATCAGTTGGCCTTCATATTTGCATGATGTCATTAATTTTAAAGCCTTTTGTCAAAACAAAACAAAAATAATAATCTCTATGATAGTTGGATGCAGATTCAGGTTTTGCGATACTTAAATATCGCGCTGCCAAGTTGGAGTAACCACCAGGCCCAAGCTTGTGTTGGCCAATTTTTTCAATTCTTGCCTTGTTTCCTTAGATGTGTCTGAGAGCCTAATTAAGTTTTTAAATACATTAGTTGATATACCAGAATTGATATAAAAACTAGTAATAATAAGGCTTACCACTAAATTTTGGAATGTATTGCATACCTCCTTGTTCCACCTGGTGGTATCTTTCCTGATTTTCTCAGGCCCTTCTCTTTTCCATCTTTCAGCAGAGCTTTCCACTCCATAGATGGAATCATTGGAGGGTGGTCATACCTAGGGTTCTTTTCTAGGTGAACGCTATATTGGTCTCGGACAATATTTAGATGTTTTCCAACCTTCTGTAGTACCTTCGATGTATTGAAGGTATCTTTTCTAATCATACTAACCAAGCGATTAGCCAGATCATCCTTTAAAACTTTTGGTTACTTGTTCCACATTGTGTGGATGGTGGGCCTGAAGATCTCCAAGGCCAAATCATTCATATGTTTATAAAATATATCATTTCCTGCAAAACATTATTGCCATCATTATTCAACATTATAAAATATTATCGGTATATATTATACACAAATTATAAAAATAAATTGAACAATCTATAATGACCTGGAATACTCTCTATCTTTATTGGAACCAGTTCTTCATTCACCAAAAATGTACACTTTATTGAACCAGTTCTAGTCGCACGAGAAGATCCAGGAAATGCTTCCACATCTCTATCTAGCCCTGCATCCACCCCTTCTTTTGCAACATCTGTTGTGGGTGGGGCCACATCGGTTGCACCCTCCGCTGCCCTCGGCGGTGTTGCAGAGCGTGTTGCCGATTGTTCAGTGGAAAATATGGGAGCAATATGTGGTGTACATGGAGTGGTTTGGTCATTGGGACCAACATTGCCTTGACTACCACTGATAATATCCATAGCAAGATATAAATTCAAACCATTGTATTATAAGTTCAACAACATATAAAATAAAATATTATAAAGCTTTTATAAATGAATTTACATTTTTATTCGATAACTTATGTCCACTTGTTTACATTGCTGTAACAACAATTGAATCCTTTGCTCAAGCCCTTCTGTTAGTGGAACTGCCAATGTCAGATGAATCAGTTCCTCATTTTTTTTTCCTTGTCCTTTGTAGCACCCTCAATGGGTCTGTAGACTCTCTAATTTCACTATCTCTCATCAACCGAGAGTCCACATTCTGTAAAGAGTTTTGAGATGTCGTTTGATAAATGGAATCCCTTGTCTGCAATTGAAATATATCAAAAATTGCTTAGTATTTGAAAGTATAGTGTGCGCAAATAATTATATTAGGGATTACATCTAGGATTACCTGACGCCTAGATGAGGGCATGGTCTGATCAACAGATGGGGATTTACCTTGATCAGACCCCTGTAAAAAAAGTAGAGAACATTATCACAATGAACACAATATGTATAAGATAAAAAATACAGAACAAAAATAAACACTATGCTACATGTTTTATATGTGTACATTTTTTAAGTATTTAGAATGTGGAATTACATTTAGGTTTACTGGTTGCCTTGAGGCTCCAGGCATCTGATCAACAGTTGGAGACTTTCCTCGATCAATCTGCAAAAAAGGTAGACAACATTACCATCATGTACGCAACCATAAAAATGAAATAATACATAACAAAATAAACATAATGCGTCACGCTATACATCTTTACGATTTTAAAGTATTTGAAATGGAGAATTACATTCATGTTTGGTTGTTGCCTTGATGCTGTAGTCGGATGATTAATAGCCGCTTGGCTTCCTTGATCAACACTCTGCATGGAAAATAGATAATACTATATAAATGAACCTAATATACTAATGAATATACATAACAACGTATCTATATTTCCATCCTAAATTTAATATTACATTGGCAATATCGATGTATACCTACTACCTTGACTCGGGTCGACAAATATCTATGGAGATGGAGGTGCCCCTGAGAGAACCCTGCATAAAAAACATACTAAAGTTACATAAGGAAACATGAAAAGTAGATAATTTTGTTAGAATAATCCGTCAGGATTATTGTAAATAAATAATAGGAATATGAATAGATAGGAAGGCGAAAAGGCTGGTAATCAACCGCCTCATGAAATGTATAAATATAGGCATTTGCATTTGAATAATCAATGAGTTGGGAGTTATACCTAACAAGTGGTATTATATCTTAGCTGCATGCGTGCCATAACTCCTGCCTATTGCCAGTCTGCCCATTCCCGACATTCTGCTTGCCAATCCATTGCCAGACTGCTCCATCAGTCTGCTGCAGTGTATGCATTACTCCTCCCCCAGCCTGGGCATGCGTTATTCTCCTTCAAACGTTTGTTTGAGGTTACTGCGTGATTGGGGCGTTGTCTACGAGCTTCTTTCACCTGTCTTTTGTTTGAATAACGAAACCCTAGTTCTTTCACCTATCTTTTGTTATGCGTGGAGACTGTTCTGCGTGGAGACTGTTCTGCGCTGGAGACTTTGCATTTGCTCTGCATGAAACCCTAATTTAAGGTAAATATCAGCGCTCTTGGGAGCAGTACACCTGATCTTCTTGCTCCTGCCACCGGCAATTAAGTCGATACCCATTGCTGCTGCTGCTGCAGATGTCAAACCCTCTTCCTTCATAGAATTTTGTCATCTAGAGTGTTTATGGCATGAAACATTATGCCCGTGTTTGTATCCTTGAGTCGCTATGAAGTGCTTTCATCACTGCAATGGTTAATTTGTTATGCTAACAGTCATCACTTGAATTATTGAATTATTGTGAGATCGTGTAAGCCTGTGGAGAATCATTTATGACATAGCCACGGATATTAAGCTATTAGAATTGCCATTTTTTTATTACAGTCGGGAGGGAGGATTATCAAATAACGTAGCGTTGTTTTCTAAAGGTGCCTTCAAGAGAGGGAAATGAAAGGCCCTTTCATCAAGCGATTCTTTGAATAGAGAAAGGGTGACCTCTTCTCCAATGCATAAAAGATGACTGCGATTTCCAGCGTGGGCTCTCTTCATAGGCGTAAACCCTAATTCTTGTGTGACATTCATCATCTGAATATCGCTTTATGACTGCATTTATTTGAGAGACTGGAAGAATATGCTTGAAATGGATGTGAAGCATTTGCAATGGCTGAAAGAACTCGTTGAAGATTGATGCTCTCAGCTGCGTGGATTCTGTAAACGTTTTTCATGTTGCTGGTATCTCTCTCCTCTGGTGCGTTGAAGTCGTGAATGCCTGAGACAGATTGTGACTGTTGCGTATGAGCACTCATTTGATACTGCGTTGAACTGGAGAGATTGCTTTCTTCAACTGCGTGAAGACTGCCTTGACAAGTTGCTGTGACTGAGGTTAAAGAGCTGCCTGCCTGCGTTGAAGGAGCTTCCGTTCCATTGAAGCTGCAAGCTGTGGGTTAGATGCATACTGTTGTCGACTCTTGCTGCTCTCTCCATCATTCTGAGTTAAAATCCATTGTCTGCGTGAGTTAAAATCCTTTGGTGGCTTTCCTGAACCGAGCTCACTGCAGGGCTTTACAGATCCTGCCTCATATTCTCAGAGACTGCGATATAGGTGGCTGCTGGTATCGCTGCACATTTCTGAATGAGCCTGTTGTATGAATATTTTGCTGGCGCCGTTTCCGGGGAACCCTAATTTTCTGAAGTGAACCCTAATCACGTGAATTTTTGGGTGACAGTCCCTTTCTTCAGCGTTGGATTGCTGGTATCAATATCGCTCTTCAGCTTGGCATACCCGATGTTACCTACATCCTTCAATATCCCAAGTGCTTTCTTCGAGTGGCTGCAACTTTGGTTCTTTGCTATGCTTGATCTATTTCAGTGGCACTTCTCTGAAATTTTATGCATGTATGTTGCGTGAAGAGCCTGCATGAGAGCTGCTGAAGACTGCGTGGAGACTGGGTGCCGATCTCCTTCCTGCGACTTGAAGACTACTCTAATACTTATGAGTGGAGGTAAAACATTTTTTTGTTCATTAAAATACAAAAAAACCCTAATTTTGCCCTAATTTAGTGCTGGAGAGTGCTGCTATTTGTATTTGTTATCTGCTGCGAGCTACAACTGCTGCATTGAAGCACCAATGTTGCGAGCTGTAAGTTTGTATCTGCGTTGAGTATATTGGCTGCTGAATGTTGGAATCATTCTGATATGTTCCTTTGAAAACTAGCACTGTCATGTGACATGAAAATATTGTTGTAAACAGTTGTAGAGCTTATTATTTTTTATGTTTGAACAACACCATATAAATTGTATTGCTGCAAAATTGTCATAGACTGATAGAGCTTGTCGAAGACATTGTTTATACTAGCTAGTGCAGCTGTAATTCTACATAGACTGTATTGTAAACAGGAGCAGAGACTTAGACCTGCTTCTTTCATATAGCTGAGATCGTTGACTGGTGCTAAAAAAA
>LPNX010222108.1:394733-451986 GCA_001517045.1 Pseudotsuga menziesii | reverse complement strand
TTAGTTATGAAAGAACCCATTCTCCTATTATATTACCTCATCCAAAGAATCTGAATTAGATGGTCCATATTGTTGAGATTCTGATGAGGAATCTGAATTAGGGGCTAAAATTCACCCCTAAAATTATCCTTGTTGATCAATGTAAATGCATGCACAGTGAAGAAAACCCATGTTTGAAAGATGATAAGGACAGATTGAATTTGGTGAAGAAGCAGGCAGTATAGACAGAGACCCTTTGGGTTGTTAGTTATGAAAGAACCCATTCTCCTATTATATTACCTCATCCAAAGAATCTGAATTAGATGGTCCATATTGTTGAGATTCTGATGAGGAATCTGAATTAGGGGCTAAAATTCACCCCTAAAATTATCCTTGTTGATCAATGTAAATGCATGCACAGTGAAGAAAACCCATGTTTGAAAGATGATAAGGACAGATTGAATTTGGTGAAGAAGCAGGCAGTATAGACAGAGACCCTTTGGGTTGTTAGTTATGAAAGAACCCATTCTCCTATTATATTACCTCATCCAAAGAATCTGAATTAGATGGTCCATATTGTTGAGATTCTGATGAGGAATCTGAATTAGGGGCTAAAATTCACCCCTAAAATTATCCTTGTTGATCAATGTAAATGCATGCACAGTGAAGAAAACCCATGTTTGAAAGATGATAAGGACAGATTGAATTTGGTGAAGAAGCAGGCAGTATAGACAGAGACCCTTTGGGTTGTTAGTTATGAAAGAACCCATTCTCCTATTATATTACCTCATCCAAAGAATCTGAATTAGATGGTCCATATTGTTGAGATTCTGATGAGGAATCTGAATTAGGGGCTAAAATTTTCCCCTAAAATTTTCCCTGTTGATCAATGTAAATGCATGCAGAGTGAAGAAAACCCATATTTGAAAGCTGATAAGGACAGATTGAAGTTGGTGAAGAAGCAGGCAGTATAGACAGAGACCCTTTGGGTTGTTAGTTATGAAAGAACCCATTCTCCTATTATATTACCTCATCCAAAGAATCTAAATTAGATGGTCCATATTGTTGAGATTCTGATGAGGAATATTTTGTAGGCAAACTGTTGTTTGATGATGAGATGGAAAATGCATGCATTTATCCATTTCATGAAGAGTTGGATGTTATATTTGAAATCAATAATCATAGTTTTGGGGGCCCCATATATGATTCATCTAGTAAAGCATCTAATGAGGAACCTAAATATTTGGAACCTATAGAGCAGCCAAGCATCCACTCTACACGATTTCCAGGAACTAACATCATTATATCTATACTCATTCGATTTCCTACAAAGTGTTGTAGCTTGCTTAGTGCTCCTCTGTGTTTGTCATTTAGGTTCAACTTAACACTGAAATCAACAAGTCAAGGAAAATCTTTCTAGTACATCTCCTTGGTCTATTATAGTCCAAGCATTAGCATATTCAATGGCTTTCCCTCATGTTGGTAATCCATGTGTTTCCCTTGTCTAGTTTGAAATACACAGCAAACATGACAGAGACGTTATGAGACTTTGCTGCTGATCTATGGCTTGGAGACAGATGTTTGCTCTTTTTTTGGACAGTATTGATTTCTATGTTTGTAAACTATTGGATATGACAGTTGGGTGATATTTCCATTACTATTCTGCTCATATGGGATTTTTAGCTTTCTGTTCTCATGGAACGAACTTGGTTCCATGAAATTGTTCTCTGTTTCTATTTTTGTGGATAGATGGGGTGATTTATCATCCGATGAATGGGTTTGGGCAGTGTTTATAGAATTTTGTTTTGTACGGGATCTGAACTATGGTTACAAATATGCATTGCATATCTACAAAATATAATTTTGTCTCTCTACAGATGAAATAAAATTATGCTTTTTTTCTTTGAAAAAAAAAAGCAAACATCACAGCACTATATGAGCCATACATTTCGATGAAATTTCCCTAGAAGAAGCAGGATTATGAGCATGTTGTTTAATTACTTATGAGCATATTGATCAAGCCATGTTCTAAGACAACACTCATTAACTAACTCTTCTAAGGCCAAAAGTCCAGGCTCCGATTCCGCATGTCAAGGAACGGAATGACCAATGGGGGTGCTGATGGTAAACCCCAACCCTGGTTATTGGGAAATGGGTTTATGAGTTTGAGGTGCCATAGAAACTTGCCAAAGTGAGCGGTTGATGGTATCAAATTATATAGCATAGGGTCCCCTCCCCCTTAAGGCAATTCAATATTGGACCACTACTTTTTGAGATCGACAGAAAGGAGCAAACATCACAGCACGCACAAAAAAACTTTGTCACCCAAAAATCCTTGTCACAGGATGCCCAAAAACCCTTGTCATAGCATGCTCGAAAAAAGGAGGTCATGATGCTTACCCATTGATCCATGAGCTCCAAATCCAAACCATGAACCGTGTGCTCCAAATTTGAACCGTTAGCTCCAATTCTCAACTGTGAGCTCCAATTATCAACCGTGAGATCTAATTCTGAACCCTGAGCTCCACCGGACCTACTCCCAAATTCACAAAAACCTCCAAATTGAACTTTTCAAAACGAGTCGCGACAATGTCCAAATACACTATTCATTTTTTATTATATATTATATGTATTTTATTTTTATTATATATTATTTTATATTATATGTATTTTATTTTTATTATATATTATTTTATATTATATGTATTTTATTTTTATTATATGTTATTTTATATTATATATGTTATTAAATATTTTTATTATATGTTATTTTATATTATTATATGTTGATGATGATGATTATGATGTTGATGTCGACGATGACAATGATGATGAGGTTGATTATCATCATCATGAGGATGACGATGATAATGATGACGATGCTGATGAAGATGATGATGATGTTGATGATGATGATGTTGATGAAGGCGATGACAATGATGATGTCGAGAATGACAATGATGATGATGATGATGATGTTGATGATGATGATGATGATTATGATGCCGATGAAGACGATGATTATGATTATGACGATGATCATGATTATGATGATGATGATGATCTTAACGATGATGATGATAATTATCATCATCATGAGGATGGCGATGATGATGATGACGATGATGACGATGTTGATCGTGAGGACAACGACGACGATGATGATGATGATGAAGATGATGATGATGGTAATGATGATGATGACAATGACGATGATCATGAGGATAATGACAATGATGATGACGATGATGATGAATATGATGATGACGGTGCTGATGATGTTGATGATGAGTATCATCATCATGAGGAAGACGGTGATGATGATGACGATGATGATGAAGATGATGCGCATGTTGATGATTATCATGAAGACAATGATGATGAAGATGATGATGATGACAATTACCTTATGATGATGACGATGAAGATGATTATGTGTGATGATGACAACGACGACGATGAAGATGATGATGTGCGATGATGACGATGATGATGATGAAGACCATGATGATGATGATGATGATGATGAAGACGACGATGATGAAGATTTTGATGATGATGATGATGATGATGATTATGATGTTGATGTCGATGATGAAAATGATGATGATGATGATGATGATTATGATAATGACGATGATGATGATGATGATCATGACGATGATGAAGATTATGATGTCGACAATGCCAATGATGATGATGATTATCATCATCATGAGGATTTTGATGATAATGATGATGATGATGATGATGATGATGATGATGATGTTGATGATTATGGTGATGATTATGATGTTGATGAAGACGATGACAATAATGATGTCGATGATGACAATGATGATGATGATGATGATGATTATGATGCTGATGAAGACGATGATTATGATTATGATGATGATGATCATTATGATGATGATGATGATTATGTGTGATGATGACAATGATGATGAAGATGATGATGTGTGATGATGACAATGACGATGATGAAGACCATCATATCTCAAATGGGTATCTAAATCTACTTTAAAATTTCAATTCCAAGAAATTCGACAAAAGAGAATATTTTCAAACTTGGTTTGAAAAACCTTGAATGAAGGCCAAAATAGCTCCAAATATCATAAAAATAGGTGTCCATTCTTATCTCTCAAATGGGTACCTAAATCCACTTTCAAAACTCAATTCTGAGAAAGTCAACAAAAGTGCATCTTTTCAAACTTGGTTTGACCAACCTTTAATTAGGACCAATATAGATTCAAATCTCATAAAAATAGGTGTCCAATCCTATCTCACAAATGGGTATCTAAATCTACTTCAAAATTTTCTATTTTGAGAAAGTTAAAAAAGTGCATATTTTCAACCTTGGTTTGACTAACCATGAATGAGCGCCAAAATTGCTCCAAATCTCATAAAAATAGGTGTCCATGCTTCTCTCAAATATTTACCTAAATCCACTTTCAAAAATCAATTTCGAGAAAGTCAACAAAAGTGCATACTTTCAAGCTTGGTTTGACCAACTTTGGACGAGGGCCAAAATAACTCCAAATCTCGAAAAATAGGTGTCCAACCTTATCTCTCAGACGGGTACCTAAATCCACTTTCAAAACTCAATTTTGAGAAAGGCGACAAAAGTGCATATTTTCAACCTTAGTTTGACCAAACCTGAATAAGGGTCAAAATAGCTCCAAATCTCATAAAAATAGGTCTCCATGCTTATCTCTCAAATGGGTACCTAAATCCACTTTCAAATTTTAGTTCTGAGAAAGTCGAAAAAGGTGGATATTTTCAACCTTAGTTTGAACAACCTTCAACATGGGCCAAAATAGCTCCAAATCTCTTAAAAACATGTGTACATTCTTTTCTCTCAAACAGGTATCTAAATCTAATTTAAAATTTCAATTCTAAGAAAGTCGTCAAAAGTGCATATTTTCAACCTTGGTTTGGCAAACCTTGAACGAGGGACAAAATAGCTCCAAATCTCATAAAAATTGGTGTCTGTGCTTATCTCTCGAGAGGGTACCTAAATCCACTTTCAAAACTCAATTATGAGAAAACCGACCAAACTAGATATGTTCAACCTTGGTTTGACTAACCTTGAACGAGGGCCAAAATAGCTCCAAGTTTTAGAAAAATAGGTTTCCATGCTTACCTCTTAAATCAGTACCTAAATCCACTTTCAAAACTCAATTCCGGGAAAGTAGAAAAAAGTACATCTTTTCAACGTTTCTTTGAATTACCTTGAACATAGGCCAAAATAGCTCCAAATCTCATAAAAATAGGTGTCCATGCTTATCTTTCAAATGGGTATCTATATCTACTTTAAAAATTTCAATTCCGAGAAAGTTGACAAATGTTCATATTTTAAACCTTAGTTTGACCAACCTTAGAGGAGAGCAAAAATAGGTCAAAATTTCATAAAAATAGGCATCCATGCTTACGTCCCAAATGGATATCTATATCTACTTTAAAATTTAAACTACTAGAAAGTCAGCAGAAGTGCATATTTTAAACGTTGCTCAGGCCAACCTTGAACATGGGCCAAAATAGCCCCAAATATCATAAAATACGTGTCCATGCTCATCTCTCAAACGAGTACCTAAATCCACTTTCAAAATACAATTTCGAGAAAGTCGACAAAAGTGCATCTTTTCAATGTTGGTTTGACCAACCTTGAATGAGGACCAAAATAACTCCAAATCTCATAGAAATAGGTGTGCATGCTTATCTCTCAACCAGGTATCTATGTGAAATTTAAAATTTCAATTCCGAGAAAGTCGACAAAAGTGCATATTTTCAACCTTGGTTTTACCAACCTTGAATGAGGGCCAAAATAGATCCAAATCTCAAAAAAATAGCTGTCCATCCTTATCTCTCAAATGGGTACTTAAATCCACTTACAAAACTCAATTCTAAGAAGGTTGACAAGAGAGCATATTTTCAACCTCGGTTTGACCAACCTTGAATGAGGGCAAAAATAGATCAAAATTTCATTAAAATAGGTCTCCATGCTTATCTCTCATATGGGTACCTAAATCTACTTTCAAAACTCAATTCCCAAAAAGTCGACAAAAGTGCATATTTTCACCCTTGGTTTGACCAACCTTGAAAGGGGGCAAAAATAGCTCCAAATCTCATAAAAATAAGCGTCCATGCATATCTCTCAAATGGGTACCTAAATCCACTTTTAAAACTTAATTCTGAGAAAGTTGAAGAAAGTGCATCTTTTCAACCTTGGTTTGACTAACCTTGAACGAGGGCCAAAATAGATCCAAATCTCATAAAAATAGGTGTACATGCTTATCTCTCAAATGTGTATCTAAATCTAGTTTAAAATTTCAATTCCAACAAAGTCGACAAAAGTGCATATTTTCAACCTAGGTATGACAAACCTTGAACTAGGGCCAAAATAGCTCTAAATATTATAAAAATAGGTGTCCATGCTTATCTCTCAAATGGGTAACTAAATCCACTTTCAAAACTCAGTTCCGAGAAAGTCAACAAAAGTGCATATTTTCAACCTTGGTTTAACCAACATTGAACGAGGGCCAAAATAGCTCCAAATCTCATAAAAATAGGTGTCCACGCTTATCTCTTAAATGGGTACCTAAATCCACTTTCAAAACTCAATTCCAAGAAATTCGACAAAACTAGATACTTTCAACCTTTCTTTGACCAACCTTGAACAAAGGCCAAAACATATGCAAATGTCATAAAAATAGGTGTCCATGCTTATCTCTCAAATGGGTACTTAAATCCACTTTCAAAACTCAATTCTGAGAAAGTTGACAAAAGTGCATATCTTCAAGGTTGGTTCTACCAACCTTGAACGAGGGTCAAAACATCTCCAAATCTCATAAAAATAGGTGTCCATGCTTATCTCTCAAATGGGTACCTACATCCACTTTCACAACTCAATTCCGAGAAAGTTAGCAAAAGTGCATCTTTTAAACCTTAGTTTGACCAACCTTGAACGTGGGCCCAAATAGATCAAAATCCCATAAAAATAGGTTTCCATGCGTATCTGTCAAATGGATATCTAATTCTACTTTAAAATTTCAATTTTGAGAAAGTCGACAAAAGGGCATATTTTCAACCTTGGTTTGACCAAACTTGAATGAGGGAAAAAATAGCTCCAAATCTAATAAAGATAGGTTTACATGCTTATCTCTGAAATGGGTACCTATATCCACTTTCAAAACTCAATTCTGAGAAACTTGACAGAAGTGCATATTTTCAACCTTGGTTTGACCAACCTTTAACAAGAGCCAAAATACTCCAAATCTCATAAAAAGAGGTATCCATGCTTATCTCTCAAATGGGTACCTAAATCCACTTTCAAAACTCAGTTCTGTGAAAGTCGACAAAAGTGCATATTTACAACATTGGTTTGATTACCCTTGAACGAGAAGAAAAATAGCTCCAAATCTCAAAAAAATAGGTTTTCATGCTTATCTCTCAAATGGGTATTCAAATCTACTTTAAAATTTCAATTATGTGAAAGTAAAAAAAAGTGCATATTTTCAACCTTGGTTTGAAAAACCTTAAACGAGGGCCAAAATAGCTAGAAATCAAATAAAAATAGGTGTCCATCCTTATCTCTAAACTGGGTAATTAAATCCACTTTCAAAACTCAATTCCCAAAAAGTCGACAAAAGTGCATGTTTTCAACCTTTGTTTGACCAACCTTGAACGAGGGCCAAATTAACTCCAAATATCATAAAAATAGGTGTCCATGCTTATCTATCAAATGGGTATCTAAGTCTACTTTTAAATTTTCATTACGAGAAAGTAGACAAAAGTGATTATTTTCAACATTGGTTTGACCAACCTTGGACAAGGGCCAAAATAGCTCCAAATCTCATAAAAATAGGTGTCCATGCTTATCTCTCAAATGGGTACCTAAATCCACTTTCAAAACTCAATTCTGAGAAATTC
This sequence comes from Pseudotsuga menziesii, assembly GCA_001517045.1. Taxonomy (NCBI): domain Eukaryota; kingdom Viridiplantae; phylum Streptophyta; class Pinopsida; order Pinales; family Pinaceae; genus Pseudotsuga; species Pseudotsuga menziesii. The sequence continues at coordinate 444,075 of LPNX010222108.1, read as the reverse complement.
CACAACAGTGCACATTTTCAAACTTGGTTTGACCAACCTTGAATGAGGGCCAAAATACTCCAAATCTCATAACAATAGGTGTCCATGCTTATCTCTCAAATGGGTACCTAAATCCAATTTCAAAACTCAATTCTGATAAATTCGACAAAAGGGCATACTTTCAACCTTGATTTTACCAAACTTGAACGAGGGCCTAAATATCTCCAAATCTCAGAAAAATAAGTGTCAATGCTTATCTCTCAAATGGGTACCTGAATCCACTTTCAAAACTCAATTTCGAGAAAGTCGACAAGAGTGCATCTTTTGAGCCTTGGTTTGACCAACCTTGAATGATGGCCAAAATAGATTCAAATCTCATAAAAATAGGTGTCCATGCTTATCTATCAAAAGGGTATCTAAATCTACTTTAAGTCGACAAAATTGCATAGTTCCAACCTTGGTTTGACCAACCTTGAACGAGGGCGAAAATATCTCCAAATCTCATAAAAATAGGTGTCAATGCTTATCTCTCAAATGGGTACCTAAATCCATTTTCAAATTTCAATTTCGAGAAAGTCAACAAAAGTGCATATTTTAAACCCTAGTTTGACCAACCTTTAACAAGGGCCAAAATAGCTGTAAATCTCATAAAAATAGGTGTCCATGGATATCTCTCAAATGGGTATCTAATTGTACATTAAAACTAAAATTCCGAGAAAGTCACTAAAAGTGCATATTTTCAACCTTGGTTTGACCGGCCTTGAACGAAGGCCAAAATAGCTCCAAATCTCATAAAAATAGTTTTCCATGCTTATCTCTCAAATGGGTACTTAAATCCACTTTAAAACTCAATTCCGAGAAAGTCGACAAAAGTGCATATTTTCAACTTTGGTTTGACAAATCTTGAGCGAGGGACAAAATAGCTCCAAATATCATAAAAATAAGTGGCCATGCTTATGTCTCAAATGGGTACATAGATTCGCTTTCAAAACTGAATTGTGAGAAAGTTAAAAAAAATGCATCTTTTCCACCTTGATTTGACCAACCTTAAACGAGGGCCAAAATAGCTCCAGGTCTCATAAAAATAGGTGTCCATGCTTATCTTTCAAATGGGTATCTAAATCTACTTTAAAATTTCAATGCCAAGAAAGTGAACAAAAGTGCATATTTTTAACCTTAGTTTGACCAAGCTTGAACAAGGGCCAAAATAGCTCCAAATCTTATAAAAATAGGTGTCCAGGCTTATCTCTCAAATGCGTACCTAAATCCACTTTCAAAACTCATTTCTGAGAAAGTCGACAATAGTGCATATTTTCAAGGTTGGTTTGACCAAACTTAAACAATGGCCAAAATAGCTACAAATCGCATAGAAATAGATGTCCATTCTTATCTCTCAAATGGGTATCTACTTCTACTTTAAAACTTCAATTATGATAAAGTTGAAAATAGGGCATGTTGTAAACCTTGGTTTGACCAACCTTGAGTGAGGGCCAAGATAACTCCAAATCTGATAAAAATAGGTGTCAATGCTTATCTCTAAAAGGGTACCTAAATCCACTTTCAAAACTCAATTACGAGAAAATCAACAAAAGTGCATATTTTCAACATTAGTTTGACCAACCTTGAACGAGGGCCAAAATATATCCAAATCTCATAAAAATAGGTGTCCATGTTTATCTCTCAAATGGGTACCTAAATCCACTTTAAAATTTCAATTTCGAGAAAGCAAACAAAAGTGGATATTTTCAACCTCAGTTTAACCAACCTTGAACGAGGGAAAAAATAGCCCCAAATCTCACACAAATAGATGTCCATGCTTATCTCTCAAATGTGTACCTAAATCAACTTTCAAATCTCAATTTCTAGAAAGTTGAAAAAAGTGCATATTTTAAACCTTGGTATGACCAACCTTGAACTACAATCCAAATAACTAAAAATCTCATAAAAATAGGTGTCCATACTTATCTTTCAACTAGGTATCTAATTCCAAGAAAGTCGACAAAAGGGGATATTTTCAACCTCTATTTGACCAACTTTGAACGAGGGCCAAAATAGCTCTAAATCTCATTACAATAGGTGTCAATACTTATATCTTAGATGGGTACCTAAATTAACTTTCAAAAATCACTTTCAAGAATGTCAAAAAAAGTGCATATTTTCCCCCTTGTTTTTATCAACCTTGAATGAGGGCCAAAATACTTCAAATCTCATAAAAATAGGTGTCCATGCCTATCTCTCAAATGTGTACCTAAATCCACTTTCAAAACTCAATTTCGATAAAGTGGAAAAAAGTGCATATTTTCAACCTTGGTTTGACCAACCTTGAACAAGGGCCAAAATAGATCCACATCTCACAAAAAATAGATGTCCATCCTTATCTCTCAAATGGGTACCTAAATCCACTTTCAAAACTCAATTCCGAGAAAGTCAACAAAAGTGCATATTTTCAACCTTGGTTTGACCAACCTTGAACGAGGGCCAAAATAGACCCAAATCTCATCAAAATAAGTGTCCATGGTAATCTCTCAAATGGATATCTAAATCTACTTTAAAATTTTAATTCTGAGAAAGTCAGAAAAAGTGCATCTTTTCAACCTTGGTTTGACCAACCTTGAACTAGGGCCAAAATAGCTCCAAATCTCATAAAAAAAGGTGTCTTTTCTTATCTCTCAAATGGGTATCTAAATCTAATTTAAAATTTCAATTCCGAAAAAGTAAACAAAAGTTCATATTTTCAACCTTGGTTTGAGCAACCTTGAAGGAGGGAAAAAATAGCTTCAAATATCATTAAAATAAGTGTCCATGCTTATCTATTAGATGGGTACCTTAATCAACTTTCAAAACTCAATTTCAATAATATCGACAAAAGTGCATATATTCGCCCTTGGTTTTATCAACCTAGAAAGCGGGCCAAAATTGCTCCAAATCTCATAAAAATAGGTGCCCATGCTTATCTCTCAAATGGGTATCTAAATATACTTTAAAATTTCAATTCCAATAAAGTCGAAAAAATTGCATATTTTCAACCTTGGTTTGACCAACCTTGAATGAGGGAAAAAATAGCTTCAAATCTGATAAAAATAGGGGTCCATAATATTTATCTCTCAAATGTGTACTTAAATCAACTTTCAAAACTCAATTCTGAAAAGGTCGACAAGAGTGCATGTTCTAACCTTTGGTTTGACAAACCTTGAAGGAGGGCCAATATAGCTCAAAATCTCATTAAAATAGGTGTCCATACTTATCTCTCATATGGGTACATAAATCTACTTTCAAAACTCGATTTCGTGAAAGTCGACAAAAGTGCATGTTTTCACCCTTGGTTTGACCAACCTTGAACGAGGGCCAAAATAGCTCCAAATATCACAAAAATAGGTGTCCGTGCTTATATCTCAAATGGGTACCTAAATCCACTTTCAAAACTCAATTATGAGAAAGTCAACAAAAGTGGATATTTCAACCTTGGTTTGACCAACATTGAACGAGGGCCAAAATAGCTTCAAATCTCATAAAAATAGGTGTCCATGCTTATCTCTCAAATGGGTACCTAAATCCACTTTCAAAACTCAATTTCGAGAAATTCGACAAAACTACAGAATTTTAGCCTTGCTTTGACCAACTTTGAACTAGGGCCAAAATAGTTGCAAATCTCATAAAAATAAGTGTCCATGCTTATCTCTCAAATGGATACCTAAATCCACTTTCAAAACTCAATTCCGAGAAAGTCGACAAAAGGACATATCTTCAAGGTTGGTTCTACCGACCTTGAACGAGGGCCAAAATAGCTCCAAATCTCATAAAAATAGGTTTCCATTCTTATCTCTCAAATGGGTACATAAATCCACTTTCAAAACTCAATTCTAAGAAAGTCGACAAAAGGGCATCTTTTCAACCCTGGTTTGACCAACCTTAAACGAGGGCCAAAATAGCTCCAAATCTCATAAAAATAGGTGTTCATGCTTATCTTTAAAATGGGTATCTAAATCTACTTTAAAATGTCAATTCCAAGGAAGGACAAAAGTGCATATTTTCAACCTTAGTTTGACCAACCTTGAACGGGGGCCAAAATAGCTCCAAATCTTATAAAAATACGTGTCCATGCATATCTTTCAAATGGGTACCTAAATCCAGTTTCAAAACTCAATTCCGAGAATGTCGAAAAAAGTGCATATTTTCAAGGTTGGTTTGACCAACCTTGAATGAGGGCCAAAATAGCTACAAATATCATAAAATTAGGTGTCCATCCTTATCTCTTAAATAGGTATCTAATTCTACTTTAAAACTTCAATTCCGAGAAATTCGACAAAAGGGCATGTTTTAAACCTTGGTTTCACCAACCTTGAACGAGAGCCAAAATAGCTCCAAATCTCATAAAAATAGGTGTCCATGCTTATCTCTCAAATGGGTACCTAAATCCATTTTCAAAACTCAATTACCAGAATGTCAACAAAAGCTCATATTTTCAACATTGATTTGACCAACCTTGAACGAGGACCAAAATAGATCCAAATATCATAAAAATAGGTGTTCATGTTTATCTCTCAAATGCGTACGTAAATCCACTTTAAAATTTCAATTTCGATAAAGTCAACAAAATTGGATAATTTCAACTTTGGTTTAACCAACCTTGAACGAGGGAAAAACTAGCCCCAAATCTCATAAAAATAGGTGTCCATGCTTATCTCTCAAAGGTGTAGCTAAGTCCACTTTCAAATTTCAATTTCGAGAAAGTCGACAACAGTGCATATTTTAAACCTTGGATTGACCAACCTTGAATGACAACCAACATAGCTAGAAATCTCATAGAAATAGGTATCCATGCTTCTCTCTCAAATGGGTACCTAAATCCACTTTCAAAGCTCAATTTTGAGAAATTTGACAAAAGTGCATATTTTCAACCCTTGTTTGACCAACCTTGAATGAGGGCCAAAATAGATCCAAACCTCATAAAAATAGGTGTCCATGGTTATCTCTTAAATGGGTATGTAAATCTACTTTAAAATTTCAATTCCAAGAAAGCGAACAAAAGTGCATATTTCCAACCTTGGTTTGAACAACCTTGAACGACGACCAAAATAGCTCCAAATATCATAAAAATAGATGTCCATGCTTATCTCTCAATTGGGTACCTAAATCCACTTTCAAAATTCAATTCCGAGAAAGTCGCCAAAAGTGCATCTTTTCAGCCTTTGTTTGACCAACCTTGAAGGAGAGCCAAAATAGCTCCAAATATCATAAAAATAGGTGCCCATGCTTATCTCTCAATTGGGCATCTAATTCTCTTTAAAATTTCAATTCCGAGAAATTTGACAAAAGGGAATATTTTCAACCTTGGTTTGACCAACTTTGAACGAGGGCCAAAATAGCCCCAAATCTCATAAAAAGAGGTGGCAATGCTTATCTCTCAAATGGGTACCTAAATCCAGTTTCAAAGCTCAATTCCGAGAAAGTCCACAAAACTGCATATTTTCAACCTTGGTTTGACCATCTTTGAATGAGGGCCAAAATACTCCAAATATCATAAAAATAGGTGTCCATGCTTATCTCTCAAATGGGTAACTAATTCCACTTTTGAAACTCAATTCCGAGAAAGTCAACAAAAGCGCATATTTTAAACCTTGGTTGACCAACCTTGAACGAGGGCCAAAATAATTTCAAATCTCATAAAAATAGTTGTCTATGCTTATCTCTCAAATTGTTACCCAAATCCACTTTCAAAACTCAAATCCTAAAAAGTTGATAAAAGTGCATATTTTCAACCTTGGTTTGGCCAACCTTGAACAAGGGCCAAAATAGCTCCAAATCTAATAAAAATAGGTGTCCATGCTTATCTCTCAAATGGCTATTTAAATCTACTTTAAAATTCCAATTATGAGAACGTCAACAAAAGTGTATATTTTAAACCTTCGTTTGAACAACCTTGAATGAGGGCCAAAATAGCTCCAAATCTCATAAAAAATAGGTTTCCATGCTTAGATCTCAAAAGGGTACCTAAATCCACTTTCAAAACTCAATTCCAAGAAAGTTGACAAAAGTGCATCTTTTCAACTTTGGTTTTACCAACCTTGAACGAGGGCCAAAATAGCTCCAAATCTCATAAAAATAGGTGTCCATGCTTATCTCTCAAATGGGTATCTAAATCTACTTTAAAATTTCAATTTTGAGAAGTTCATCAAAATTTCATAATTTCAACCTTGTTTTTACCAACCTTGATGGAGGGCCAAAATAGCTCCAAATCTCGTAGAAATAGGTTTGCATGCTTCTGTCAAATGGGTACTTAAATCCCCTTTCAAAACTAAATTTTGAGAAAGTTGACAAAAGTACATATTTTCAACCTTGGTTTGACCAACCTTGAACGACGACCAAAATAACTCCAAATTGCATAAAAATAGTTGTCCATGCTTATCTGTCAAATGGGAACCTAAATCCACTTTCAAAACTCAACTATGAGAAAGTCAACAAAAGTGCATATTTTCAAATTTGGTTTGACCAACAGTTGAACAAGGGCCAAAATAGCTCCAAATCTCATAAAAATAGGTGTCCATGCTTATCTCTCAAATGGGTACCCAAATCCACTTTCAAATTTCAATTCCGAGAAAGTCGACAAAAGTGGATATTTTCAACCTTGGTTTGACCAACCTTGAACAAGGTCCAAAATGGCTCCAAACCTCATAAAAATAGGTGTCAATGCTTATCTCTCAAATGGGTATCTAATCTACTTTAAAATTTCAATTCGGAGAAAGTTAACAAAAGTGTATATTTTTAACCTTGGTTTGCCAACATTGAACTACGGCCAAAATAGCTCCAAATCTCATAAAAATAGGTGTCGATGCTTATCTCTCAAATGGGTACCTAGATTCACTTTCAAAAATCAATTTCAATAAATTCAACAGAAGTGCATCTCTCAACGTTGTTTTGACCAACCTGAACGAGGCCAAAAATAACTTCAAATCTCATAAAAATTGGTGTCCATGCTTATTGCTCAAATGGGAATCTAAATCTACTTTAAAATTTCATTTCCAAGTAAGGTGACAAAAGTGTATATTTTCAACATTTGTTTGAACAACCTTGAGCGAGGGCCAAAATAGCTCCAAATCTCATAAAAATAGGTGTCCGTACTTATCTCTCAATCGGGTACCTAAATCCACTTTCAACACTCAATTAGAAAGTAAAAAAAAATGCATATTTTCAACCTTGGTCTGACCAACCTTGAACGAGGCCTAAAATAGCTCCAAATATCATGAAAATAGGTGGCCATGCTTATCTCTCAAATGGGTACCTAAATCCACTTTCAAAACTCAATTCTTAGAAAGTCAAAAATAATGCATATTTTTAACCTTGGTTTGACCAACCTTGAACGAGGGAAAAAATAGCTCCAAATTGGATAAAAACAGGTGTCCATGTTTATCTCTCAAAAGGGTATCTAAATCTACTTTAACATTTTAATTTCGACAAAAGTCGATAAAATTGCATATTTTCAACCACTGTTTGGCCAACATTGAATGAGGGCCAAAATAACTCCAAATGTCATAAAAATAGGTGGTCATGCGTATCTCTCCAATGGGTGCCTAAATCCACTTTGAAATTTCAATTCTTAGAAAGTCGACAAAAGTGCATATTTTCAACCTTGGTTTGACCAACCTTGAACGAGGGCCAAAATAACTCCAAATATTATAAAAATGGTTGTTTATTCTTATATCTCAAATGGGTACCTACATCCACTTTCAAAACGTAATTTCAAGAACGTCGACAAAAGTGCATATTTTCAACTTTGGTTTGACCAACATTGAATGAGGGCCAAAATACTCCAAATATAATAAAAATAGGTGTCCATGCTTATCCCTAAAAAGGGTCCCTAAATCAACTTTCAAAACTCAATTCTTAGAAATTTGAGAAAAATGCATATTTTCAACCTTGTTTTGACCAACCTTAAACGAGGGCCAAAATAGCTCCAAATCTCCTAAAAATAGGTATGCATGCTTATCTCTCAAATGGGTACCTAAATCATCTTTCAAAATACAATTCCAAGAAAGTCAACAGAACTTCATCTTTTCAACCTTGCTTCGACTAACCTTGAACGAGGGCCAAAATAGCTCCAAATCTCATAAAAATATGTGCCTATGCTTATCTCTCAAATGGGTACCTAAATACACTTTCAAAACACAATTCTGAGAAAGTCGATGAAAGTGCATATTTGCAGCTTTAGTTTGACCAACCTTGAATGAGGGCCAAAACAGCTCCAAATCTCATAAAAATAGGTGTTCATGCTTATCTCTCAACACAACAGAATTTGAGCCCATAATTCGACTGCCTCCATGTCTGAAATTCGACAGAATCTTGTCGGTAATTCGACAACAACAATTTTTTTTGTCGTCGGTGGCATATCATTGGATATTGGACCACATGCCACACCCCATCGAATTTTTGACTCCCATATAGTCCAAAATCTGACTCCTCTTTCCTGCTGACATAAGGTATGCTTTGTCGAATTTTCGATGGAGACGTGTCGAATGTCTGACAACTCTTTAGTCGTTGCTCCGATGGTGAATTCTGAATTTCCCAACTTCACCTTGTCATTTGTGCGATGCTTAGGTCATTGAATTTTTGATGGGTTCTAGTCATTTTTTCGATGGCGTCTGACAGAGTGCTCTTATCAGACTCATGGAAACCACGTCGGACTAGGGTCACAGCTCGTCGATTTTTCGACAGAGTCCCGCAGATCGCCCTTGTTAGACTCATGGAAACCACATCAGACTAGGGCCAGAGATCGTCGGATAACCAAGGGGCTCCTGTATAGTTTTAAAAAATTTATACATGTGGAATATGGTCAACCAATAGCTTAACATGGGAACCTGTAGCATGAATTGAAGACATTTAGGTTCATAGAAATCACAGTATTGGAAACAATCAAAGATTTGTTCAATTTCACCTTCAAAAACACTTAGTGCTCAACACCTTAGTTCAATCTTTAATTAAGATTAGAAGTCAAAAGACTGTACGTAAAGTAGATTTCACAATAACATACCTCCTGAACCAGCATTGTTTTCATCTCTTTCTGCTTGACTACGCATAAGGGAAATCTTTTTGGAATCAAATTGATCAGTAGCCACAGAGTTGGATCCTCCATTGCCATCAGAATTCTCAGTACAAGCTTGGATGTTGGGATTTATTATATCTAGCCTAGTTGACTGCAATTTTTTCATTTAAAGGGGATGGAGGCACAAGATTTGGAGAAGAAGAACTGGGAGACACTGGAGGTGGTGTTGATATAGGTACACTAGATGGTGTCCTACCAGCAGCTGCATTTTTTCCATCTAGATAAGAAAACACAAACAAATAAGTCTACAACATTTGATGATGTAAACACAACAATAAAATATCAAAGAATGACAACAAAACCCATGCTAGTCCATCTCTGATGTATGTGCGAAATACTTCGCTTGCATTTGGATTTGAGAGAATATGTCTACCTCCATTATAAATAATCTTGTTTGAAACAATATATAAAGAAATTATTGGTTCAGCAATCCTGCAACCAGTCTTTCACAATGTTAGTGGAGGTGAATCCATCCCATTAATATATGAATGGCATAAAAGCCTCTGAGAAACTTACTTGTGGATATAGTTGTGTGATGCGGTAGAGTTCATATAAACCAATTGTACATGTTTTTTTATGTCCAATATTTTTGAAAACTGTGCCAAGCTCTTACTAGAGACACATAAGGTAACATATAAAAATACATAAGAAAACAATTAATTATCCACTAGAAAAATACATAATATAAACAAATTCTGAAATTCCAAGACAATAAAGTATCCTATTAGCCACTTGAATCAATTTGGCATGGCACACATGTTTAGCCCCTTTGTTGAAGGAAAACCAACTACAAGAGGTCAGACGCCTTCCCTCACACACACAATGCACAATGCACATTACTTATGTAGCTCATCTTGTCCAACCAGATTCTCACTTGGGATATCCTGCAACCAATGAACTAAGTTGGGCCTAGATACTATGTCTTATGCAAACAATTGGAGGAATAAAATGATCATTTATTTTGGGGATGCAACTTTTCCAAAACTTTATCGATGAATATGGAATCCATTTATCATAAACAGGGTATGTGAGATGGAAACACTCTAGACTCTTATTTTCAGCTATTATATCATTCAAAAAATTTGAAGGAGTACAAGGCATTACCCTTTCTGATAAATTGGGGAATTTGGTTGTCGTAAAACAAATTACTTTTCACAAACAAATTTCCCCATACTGTTCCCTAGTTGGAAAAATTCAGGCTCTATTTGAATATGACAAGAAATTCAACAAAAAATCTAGAATCCATCAAATGAGACATTTCAATGCCCATGATTCCTTTCCTTGAGCAAGTTTTGATGGAGAATCTTTATCCATGGGATCTAGAAGTGGTTGCAGCTTTGTTTTATACTATTTTGAAAATCAACACTTTCAAGGTGTAGGACCCACTGGCCCAAATCCAACAACTAGGATAAATTTCAAGCTCTGCTCCACTCCTCAATTTTATAGTTAAACACACACATTCAAGCAATTAGTATTATGGGAAACTCTCACACAATTTTCAAAGGCATGAACAACACAAACAAAATTCAAGATCTCTATCTTGGAAATATTGTTGGTTCCCTTAAAGGAAATTACCCATAATTTTCAAGCCATCTCTTTTGATCACATATACAGAGCATAATCAATTGGAAAATTCACTGTAAAAAAAGGCTTGGATATGAATTCTAGTACTTGGCCCATAAAATAATTTCAAGATGACGTCTCTATTTCCCTCAATCAGAGCGGCATTGTAATCCAAAGACATTTTATGTGGACATTTGGTATTTTTGGACTGTTTCCAGTTATATTCTCAAAGTGTTTATATTTTTATGTGACAACATATGTTCAATTAATGTAACACATGTGATACAAGTTACTATTCAAATATTTATTACTATACCCAACTTAGGTAAATATGTACACTGTGGTCAGGTAATTGTAGTGGCCAATTGTGACCCTTTTTATAGAATTGTAAATGTTATAATATTAAAACCAAAGGACCTACCAAGGGATATTTGTAGAAGACTAAGTATTTAGAAAACCAAGATATATACATGGAAGTCTAAGTATGCATTAGGTCATTCACAAAGCCATTGAACCCACAAGAATTCACGTCCTAGATTTTAGTTGCAGAGCATTTTGTAGCATCTATGAACAACACTCCTGAAGAATGTATTTCTCTTTTGAATGAAAAATACAATTTTTTCTCCTGGAAATACACATTCAATAGGATACCTACAAAGCATGTAACATTCAATAGGACCTACAAAGCATATAAGCACCTCTCGTTGATGTTACTACCAAAGTGAACGAGGAATTTTATCACAATGCTACAAATCACCTAATCATGACCCCTATTATCGAGCATTTGAAAAATATTCAAAAAAGAACACCCTTAAAAGGTAAGAAGTCCACCACAATAAATTTTATTAAACCTATCAAGTCAACCCCAAAATGCCAATTGACAAGACTAGGAAAACATCAATGTAGTTTGAAGAAATTCCTAATGCATATCAAAACGAGTAAAATGGAAAATTTGTGAATTTTAGAACTATTAGTTTAAAGCTAAAACAACACAAACTAAAGCCTTGTTTTAGGAAATTTTCTAGTTAATTTGTTTAGAGCTATGATATGACTAGAAAGGAAATCCACTTGCATTTGGAGCCCCAAGGATCAATTTGTTATTAGAAACCATGTCATCAACAAAGGCCCTCTATGAATTAAAAATATAAAGCAAAATTGCACATGGATATTCTTAGAATTATGTGATGCATTTGTTATTTCCCTAGTGGAAGAATTTGTGGGTAGGATAAAAACAAACAAAAACGCCATGTTTTTCCAGCCATTTTCTAAGAAAATCTAGCCAAAATCATGTCTAAAAATTGTAGTTTGTGTAAATATGCAATTCCAGCAATCACGGTGATCATTCATACTAAATGGCAAATTTTAAAACTACCCAAATTGTCAAAATCACGATTTGGGAAAAAGAAACTGCAATTTCATCAAAAAAATTTCCGCCATATTCCGACGAATGGGGGCATTTTGTTTGTGTCCTATACTGCTCTAAGAATTTGAAGGTATCATTCATTGTAGTGGTGAAGGACCATTTACATTGGAAATTTTGGAGAATGTCATTAGTACAAATCTTTTACTGTTATGATGGATGGTTGGTTATTTGAGATAAAACAACCTTCTACTCAAGAAAACTATTAATCGTGGAGGGGACACTTGCATAAAATAAGATGCCATTAGGGTTGTTTACTGATTCCAAATTGCTCCTCCAAAATTATGTCGAAAGTTTTTAAATATTTTGATTTCTGTAGTTTCTCCAAAATCCTATCAACATTTCTAAAGATTTTAATTTATATCGAATGGTCAAACCAAAATTACCTAATGGCAGTCCTATAGGTTTTTTCTAAACGAAATAAAAAATTCAAATCCTTTCTTCAATCGATTGACTTTAAAGGTGCTTGGATCTCCTTGGCATGGGTCTAGGGTTCTAACTCCCAACACTTGACCTATTTGATTCACCTTGGCTTGGCTGTCACTCCCTTGATGATAGCTCCTTGGTATTAATTCTCTAAGTTTATGGCTTTCAATGATTATGCTATTTCTTTTCTTGATATCCATGAATTAGTTCTCTACATCCTTCTCTCGATGACTAGGAATATTTTTCTTACCAAGCACAAATATTTTCTCAACAAATAAACCCCTTTAGTAGACCAACAACTTAGGTCATCAATTATTCTTGTTGTCAATTCTTTTGCCTCTAGTTGCTTAGCACTTGGTCTTATCCCCAATCCCCAAGTCTTCGATGAATTTTGGCCTCAACTCTTCACCATTTTACAAGCCAAATACATACATGATTAATCCATAATTCTTACATATAGATTTGGACAATGGGCATGACTTGCATTGCTTTAGGATTGTATTTACAACTTTAATTCTTGAAGATACATTTTTACAATGAGCACAACTTGCTTTGATGTGGGAACACATTTACAACTTGAGAATAATGTCTTCAAGATGAAGATAAGAAAAGGTATCCATAATTATGTTGGTTTGGTTAGGGCAAACCTGGGTTCTTATACTATTTTTTTACCAACAAAAAGACCCACAGTGTTGGCCCTTTCGGCAACGACCTGCGAGTAGGTTGCAGTCTCACCCAAAACAGCTATGAGGTGCCATAGAATCAGGTTTCTGTAGGCAAAAGAGGGATATTACTGTACCTTTAGCCTTAAAAAATATTAAACATATAACACAGAGCTTGACAGTCACTTAATTAGCTTCGCAGTTTAGATAAACAGACAGTTACTTGCTTAACCCTTAACTGGGAATTCATAGCGAAGCTAGTACTTAACAATATATCTTACTTATCATTCACCTACTTATCAAATGCATAAAACAAAATAGCACAAAACAAAAGGGAACCACCACAACAAAATATATACATGGTTCACCCCCGGTGTAGGGGCTACGTCCATAGAACTGTGTTTTATTCAACTCTTTACAAACGACAGTTCTGATCTGCACACTCAGCTGTAGGTCTTCTCAATAATCCCAAAACTGCGCACTTAGCTGCAGGTCCCTATGCACTCAGCTGCAGAGGTTGTCCACACACACAGCTTAGACTTAACCTTAAACCCTAAAACAGGCCTTAGCTTCGCATCAAATCATCATCATAACAATGATAACAACAACAACCCTAACTCCTTTACATGAGTGCCTATTTATACAAGTGCACTATTACAATACCATGTGTTTAAACCATGGGCTTAAAAACCATGAGTTCAAACCATGGGTTAATTACAAAAATAGGGGTTTGACCCAACCCCAACACCCCTAAGACTATTTTGGGCCACAACTCCGCTTACAAGCTTCACACCAAAACCGTGGAGTTGCTAAAATTAAGGACCTTCAAGGTACGCGTCCTAACAGGCCCCTAAGACTCACCAGTGTCCCGTCCCGAGGCACTTTGCTGCTTTTATGGGGGGAGGATCTTGTTGGTGAATATAGTGAACTGCTTGTTGAGGCTTCGCATGATATCTTCAGCTGCTTGCTCCTTCTCCACAATCTCCTGCAATGTTGTTGACGATGCTTCGCTGGCCTTTTCCTGTGCGAATGCATCATACTCCTTCAATACTTTGAGCTGATTATCTGCAACAGTGCTCAACTCTAAGGCCTCATTAATGAGAGGCTACACAGAGTTCACCAACAGTGCTTCTTTCTTTTTGTAGGATTCAATTTCTTGTTGGAGGTCATTGCTCTGCTTCACCTTAAGCATCTTCTGCATAGGAGGCAGTGTCTTGATCTCGGCTTTTACTGCATCCAGCTCTGTCTATTGTTGCTTGATAGTTTCTTGCAGCTTTTCCACTTGTGGGTTGTCCTACAAGTTTGCCCAAGCCTCAACGCTTTCATCTAGCAGCTTTGATGCACTGCTCATAAGATCTGAGATCCTCATTGCTGAGGATTGAATATCCCTGCGACGTTGTTCCCTGACCTCTGGTGGACTATCCGGAGTGATGTGAAGTTGAAGCTTCGCAATCTGAGCCTCATGCTCTGTTTTCATCTTTTCTATCAGGCTACAAGACTGTTTTGCATAGTCTTTTAGCTTGGCGAGCCTCTGCTCTGGTTCTTCTGCAGCCTCTATGTCGAAGTCAGGGAGACTTTGACACGCCTCTTCCAATGCTCGTGCTAGTGAAGCCTGCTTGCTTCCTACTTCCCTCTTCTTCTGTTCAGCTTCGTCCAACTGCACTACAATGCTCTCACTCTGCTTCATGGACTTCTCTAACTGCATGTGTGAGTAGCAGTCTCGTGCTTGGATCTCCTTCATAATTGCGAGCTGACACAGATGCAGCTCCGAGATAGACAACTTGGTGTAGTCTATCTCAACATTCATACTCATCTGTGAGTGAGATGCCGCATTAGTTATTATGAGGGCCGCACTTGGGAACTGTCCTCTGTTATTTCTGGCTGGCCATTGCCGAGTATTTGGCTGCGTGCTTGTTGGGGCACTGCTTGCTGCAGCGCCAGTTGCTGATATTTCTGCTAACACCTTGAGTTCTGTAATTCACTGCACTACGCTCCACAGTGCATCAAGATGTGTAGCTGCGAATTCTAAGCACTTGTTGGTTATTGCTTCTATGGATCTTGTCAGAGCCTGATCAAGCTCTTCCATCGTCAAAGTGGGCTCTTTGACGATGTTCTTGCCCTTTGATGCCTTTGTTTTCTTTCTAGGTTGAGGTTTAGTCACTTCCTTTGCCTCTAGTGACTTGTGCTTATCTGGGCGATTGGGGTCAAAGATTGTCTTAACTAATTCTTCTTCTTCTTCTTCACCTCCATCATCTCCACCCTGGTCACTTCTGCTCTGCTCTGACTCATCTTGTTCTTCACTTTCTGCTAGAGGGTCAGTCTACGGCGCCCGACTAGGACCTGCAGCCATATCTATCACTGGGGGGATTGGTATGCTCGGCTTTGTTGTTGTGTCCTTCATCCATTCATTTGGCCACTGCTTGACTATTGCGATGATGTCTTCCTCATTCACCATGTATGGCAACTTCGACCATCTATGCTTTCTATCTGTGCGGGCCTGGATGAAGACATGATGCATGTCAGCCGTGAAGTTGGCCACTCCCGCATACTGATAAAATAGCTCATTACTGAGCCACGATGTCTTCAGGATTTCATAGGAATTATTCATTGCATAGAAGGCGAACACATAGTTTGTCATCTACTAGAAGGTTTTATCCTGCGACACCCACAGAGATGCGTATCTTGCTGTGCCCGGCATGTGCGGAGGCACATCAACAAACTAGGCCTTGGTAGGTTCTTTCCATCCTACTAGTGCAATAAGCACTAACAACCATGAGTAGTGAAAGGGTCTACCTTTCTCCTGTGCATTGCGTACATCTTCGAGGAACTCCTTGGCAATGAATGCTGCCCAATTGTAACTGTAGCCTTCGGCACAGTTCGCAGCAATACTGACAATTGGGGCAGATACTTCATTTGGTCTGCACTTCTGCATTAGCTTGCATGCGAGTAGCTCTACGAAGAAGCGAATGTTTTGGTGTTGGATTTTTGAGCTTTGATACCCTCGCTTTCCCTTCGTCAGCTCGAAGCATTCCTTCATGCTCTGCACCAGCTTCATGTCTTCATGCTTTCCCACGAACTCGATGCTAGGATCAGGCCCTTCCTTCGGCAAGCCTGTAATCTTATGGATCAGTTCTCCATCAATAGGAATGTGCTGGTTTCCTATCCATAGGTGCCCATAATGCACCAAGGCCAATAGTTGCTTGACCACTATGGTCACCTGCGTGCTGCGACCAAAGTGGGGAACATTCAGCATTTTTAACAGGCCAACTTGCTCCAAGCTAGCAGCCCACTGTTTCACTTCCAGTAGCGTCGTATTGGTCTCCGAATAATAGACAGAGTGCAAGTATTTCCCATCTGTGAACTATGGAAATTTCCCACGATCATTTGTGTCATGGTCTGCGTATTTCAGCCGATCTATTTTTCCTATCATTGTTCCAACCAGCTGCACACCCTGTGGCAGCGAAGGGGTGCGTAATGTGAACTTGGTTGTCCGTTGCGGCGACTGAACTCCTGGTCGCACAAGTGGAAGATATGGTGGATGCTGCGGTGCAATTTTTTCATCATCACCAAGGTATTCGAATTCTTCGGGAGGATTCATCACGGGATCCTCTGGTGTCTTTCCTGATGGCTGGTTCCTTTCTTTGTTCTGATTAGAACGAACTTCTGCCCTAAACTTCTTCCTGGTTGATCATGTATGCATTGGCTGACTCAATGTTGTGGGAGTCTCTTCGCAAGGTGCAGATGCGGTTGGAGTGCTCATAAGATTCTACAGACCCCTCTCTCTAAATTCGCTCAATAATTCCTGGACTTCACGATCATATGACATGGACTGAAGGAAAAGGTCATAGATAAGCATCATAGGTTCACTCTCTCATGAGATCGAAGCTGTGACACTCGTATTCATTGTGTCCAACTGACTTACAGAACTTGCAGTAGGGATTCTTAGGAACTTGAACATATCTTTGTAGCAGGTAGAAATATTCAGGTTGATGCTGACCAGTTGTTCTACAACTCTCACAATATAGGACAATAGGGTTAAACGGGTTTGGTGCACTAGTATTAAGATAATTTCTTATTGTGGGGCACTGTTCTCTGTCATGACCTTCTATCTTGCATCGTGTACACCACACCTCTTCGTTAGTAGCTTTCCATTTCTTCATGTCGTGAAGCTTCAAAACCATCTCTACTAACTATGCTTGTATTTGGGCTATCCCAGAATTATCTCCGACAGGAGCTGTTTCGAGCTTCATAGCAATTTCCAATGCTTCTTGTTGATCATCAACCTTCTGTTGCATGAGTGGAGTCCTGATATGTGGCAATAGTGCTGCAATGAACCATTCTTTATGTTGCTCTGGTCCAATAGTGAAGCTAACTTGATCCAGCAGAACCTTGAACCTCTAATCAAAGTCCCAAACTGATTCACCTCGCTTATGCTAAATTTTCTTTAGTTCAGTTATAGACTGTGACTCTGATTTAGGCTTCTTAAATTCTTTAAGAATTGCTTTCTTAATGTCGGCCAAGACATAGTTCTGAGTACTGGAAAACTTCATAAACCAAGTCAAATCTCGGTCTCGAAAAGATGTGACCAGCTGCGCTGTTCTTGTATTCTGATCCATAATGTTCTTAGCAGTCCAAACAGCTTCGCATAAGAACCAAAATTGCTCTGGATCCTCTGATCTAGGTCCTCGAAAGACTGGGAGCTTGATATCATCATTTACATGGGCCATTGTGGATCGAGGGGGGGGGAGGGGGAGGAGGAAAACTGGTAATGGGGGGGGGAGACGTACTGAGGTAGACTGACCTGCGACAGGACTACCTGGGATAGGGTTACTTTCAGACTACGATGGGTTCTCAGGGATAACAGATCTTCGTTGCAGATTTATAGGGGGGTTTCTAACAGAAGGGGTTTCTTTAGATTCAGACTCTTCTGGGCTTAAATGGGTATAATAGGTATTCTAGCCTAGGGTAAAGGATCCAAAAGTTCTCTTGTATCTTTTACCGCTTCGAAGCAAACCACTTTGCTCATCGAAGTCACTTTCACTTTCAAACATAGGTTAGTAGTACTAAATATAACAATCTGATTCAATAAGCAATATGTGTTTTTCAGCCAAGAGCATTTTAATTTTCAGACTAAGTGAATTCAAGTACTTACCCCTTGGTCCTTTGAAGAACTGTCTTTCTGCTTTGCTGAAAGATGTATGTGTGTCGATGGTGAACTCCGTCACAAATGATTCGAGGGTTCACGTTGTCCAGAAGTCAACGGCTCTAGATACCGCGTTGTTCACTCTTTTCAACAGGTTAATTCTTTCTGGGGTCCAGGCAGGAGACTGATCTTCTTGGAAGTTTTTCCATCTTTCTGTCAACCTGGATAACCATTGGTGCAATTCTATGTGGATACTACCAAACAAAATTTTGTAAATATCAGAAAAAATGTACCTTTGTAAAACGTCGTCTGAGCTACGACGAGGATCTTTATTTTCTTGTTCAGCAAATTTCAGATAGGTGTCCTCAACCTAGTCACTGATTTCTTTTATTGAGGGCCTCCAAAACATGTCCCTCCAGGTACGACGTAGATCCGTCTTGAGCAGATACTGATTTCAACCGGAAACGAAACCAATTTGTTGGTTTGGTTAGGGCAGACCCGGGTTCTTATACTATTATTTTTACCAACAAAAAGACCCACAGTGTTGGCCCTTTTGGCAACGACCTATGAGCAGGTTGCAGTCTCACCTGAAACAGCTATGGGGTGCCGCAGAATCAGGTTTCTGCAGGAAAAAGAGGGATATTACTGTACCTTTATCCTTAACAAATATTAAACATATAACATAGAGCTTGACAGTCACTTAATTAGCTTCGCAGTTTAGATAAACAGACAGTTACTTGCTTAACCCTTAACTGGGAATTCACAGCAAAGTTAGTACTTAACAATATATCTTACTTATCATTCACCTACTTATCAAATGCATAAAACAAAATAGCACAAAACAAAAGGGAACCACCACAACACAAGATATACGTGGTTCACCCCCAGTGTAGGGGCTACGTCCACAGAACTGTGTTTTATTCAACTCTTTACAAACGACAGTTCTGATCTGCGCACTTAGCTGCAGATCCCTGCACACTCAGCTACAGGTCTTCTCAATAATGCCAAAACTACGCACTTAGCTGCAGGTCCCTGCACACTCAGCTGCAGGTATCTTTCTCCTATCTGTGCACTCAGCTGCAGATCCTTTCTTACAAAACCCTCTGTGCACTCAGTTGCAGAGGTCGTCCACGCACACAGCTGGGACTTAACCTTAAGCCCTAAAACAGGCCTTAGCTTCACATCAAATCATCATCATAACAATTATAAAAACAACAACCCTAACTCCTTTACATGAGTGCCTATTTATACAAGTGCACTATTACAATACCATGTGTTTAAACCGTGGGATTAAAAAACATGAGTTCAAACCATGGTTTAATTATAAAAAGAGGGGTTCGTCCCAACCCCCACACCCCTAAGACTATTTTGGGCTACAACTCCGCTTACAAGCTTCGCACCAAAACCACGGAGTTGCCAAAATTAAGGACCTTCAAGGTCCATGCCCCAACAAATTCTTCCATACACATTTGGACAATGGGTATGGCTTGCATCGCTTTAGGAATGTGTTTACAAGTTGAGAACTCTTGGAGTTACATTTGGACAATGAGCATGACTTGCAATGCTGTGGGAGTTTACAAGTTGAGAACTCTTACAGTTACATTTGGACAATCAACACGACTTGCAATGTTGTGGGAATGCATTTACAACTTGAGAATAATATCTACGAGAATCAAAGCTGTTACTTCTCAAAATATTACTTCTTTATGATTTGGGAAAATGTTGAGCCATGTGATCTAATGACAAGGTTAAGATCACATGGTATAATGTCTGCAAGTTATTTTGACAGCATGGGCAAAGAACAAAGTGATAATACAAAAACTACAAAAGTTGTTGTAAGGCTCTAGCTTCAATATGTGATTGTTGAGGTTGGTTGACTATGAGAGCTCACAAGTGATAAGATAATGCTTATTAAAAAAAATGGTTATACTTGCAACAAGAACTCCTTGTAGAGTATACTGGAAAATCCTCGATTGTATAATGCATAATATTTCCCTTTCAATTGGAGTACAATCGAAAGGAAAATAAGCTCATGAAGTTTCGGGATCCATCTACAAGGATAGTGATATTACAATCTTGGGGTGATATTACATTGAATCAAATGCTCAAGTAGAGACAATGTTATTATAACAAATATTGAGTCCCAATTTTTACATGACTGCTTCTATATAGGGAATCACGATCAACAAGTAAAACCTATTCAATTTAAATATGGTCATTTGTTCCTATCATCCAATTAGTTGGTAACAAGACAACCTTAAAAATTTGAAACTCCAATTGAATGACCCTTATTCAAGTCAAAATTTCAACCTATTCTAGTTAAAATGGACCTTTAGTTCTAAGTTCTACCATTCAATACCTGGCAAGAAAACAACACTAGAAAATCAAAAAAATCAGATGGAATAATAGTGGTCTTTAGGACACTAACTAAAAATGAACCAATAGACCTTATCAGATGAACTCATGAAGAATCATGTAAATCTTCCACAATTTACAAGATTTCATTAAGGTCCCGTGGTATACCATGTACATGCCGTGTATAATATGGAACAAGGTGCAAATTGATCAAGACAAAGTCAAAGAATTGAAATAATGATGGACAAAAAAAAGACCAACCCTAATGTAGTCTCTATATGTAATTTATGAGGTAGGAAACTTGTTTAAGGCTTATATAGAAACCTATCAAACAAAAAAAACACAAGTTAAGAGATTGATAGTACACTTAAATCCATAGTTTCCAAACTCCACTATGCAAACAGATCAACAAGGTCAGAGTGTAAGAGCACAAACTTGAACTGGAGAAACTTTGCTCATTTGAATGACCCTTTTTGTTGTTTTTATAGTATAATTACCAATGATTCTTTAGATCAGGTTTGTTGAGTCAAATTACTTATTAGTCGGATCATGAATCACAAATTACTTATAATTCAGATCTTGAATCACAAGTATGCATGAGATGAAGTCAGTCAACTTTGACTTGCCAGAGTCTATAAATATTTTTTTAATTATTAAAAATGATTAAAAATATATAAACAGAGATTTTTGAACATAGGACCATATACAACTTAATAAAAGTAGGTATTCTTAAATAAAAGGTCCCAGGAATATTTTTGCATGAATATTAAAACCCTAAAAAAGGGCGTAGATATAGAGTACATGAACCTATAAAACATGGTTGAATGTAAAGCATCTAGGGAGGTCTCCCAGAACTCCAAATATTGGCAGGAAAATAACAAAGGGATGTGGAGGTCCCACGCATCACTGGGGACATCCCTCCCCAAAAGGAGTCTTCTCCCCACATTCCCCAAGTCCTCGGGGATATGGAAACACAGGTCACATCCCCTAGGGGTAGGTATGGGTTGTTGTGCAACATTGTTGGGAGGCCATCAATTTGGAAAAAATGGGACAATATGTTGTTAGTAAGTGTGACAGATTTAAAGCTTAAAATAATTTCAAAAGGGAAATTCTAGAGGAAAATAAATATGAAGTACAAATGCATGATGTGCTCACCATTTGAAGAAAGAGAGAGTTGATGTATTAGGAGAGCCTTGAAAAAAATGTACCAGAACCTTAACCAGACATAAGTTATAGATTACTCGCATTCTATCTTATGGTTCTCTGATTTCTTTATGACAAATGGATTATACTTAAAATGGAATATGTTTGTCGTGAATCTTGTTAAGTATGCTTTGAAAGTAATGTCCTTCTGAGTTTTGTATTTATTCACACATAATACAAAAATAAGCCACAAGACTAGTGGCTTAAGCATACCAAGTCACCATAAAAATAAAAAATAAAACAGTAACTCCAGAAAAATGAGTGGAGAATATAAAAGATATATATCTCAAAGTTTGAAAAAACTCTACATATATAGTCGTGTATCATCCCCAAGGGTAATTATATTATACATATAATCTATCTACATGAGATAACCTAATATCTTAGTAAACTCCATCTACTACATCAAGTGATGATTATTTTTTATGAGGTTGTTTCATAAAAATGGCTATAAACTATAAAAGAAAAGAAATACAGTATTCCTAAATAGCAAGAAAAAACAATAAACAATTTATCATCCATGTCTAGAAAGATCAACCAAAATATTTACCAATATCAAGACTCAAAATATATCGTTTAGGATGTGCTTTACAAATTACTATATTTCGATCCTGAAGTGCATTTCCCCAAGTAACCATAGTCTATAAAATACAAAAATATATTCCCTAAATATTTTCTAGTTTCTAGGTTTTAAAAAAGGAATCCAATACAAATACAAACATTGGTGATGCATAGGTAAACTACCCTTCAAAAGTAGAATCTGATGCAGGTGTAATCAAACAAAACAAGAGGTCAAAAATCACACCACAAACCCTTTATATCTGAGAGCTTAGTAACATTGGATCTAGTTTATTGTGCATGCTCAAAGGATGCCATATATTCCATAGGCATTCTGCAAAAAATCAAAGAACTTTAAATTCAAGAAATCCAACTCAACCCTTCAGAAGGGACCTTCAAGGATGGATGAACTACTACCATACTTTATAAATTGTTCAAAAATTAGGAAATCATTTTAAAGATGGCATATTAAGCAATATCAAAAATACTACCTTAATAGAGAAAAAAGACAGTATTCATCACTAGGGGCAGCTCTAGGTTAAAACTTAGAAATGAGATCCCCAGTATAATTTTTTCAAAGTTAAATTCTATCATGCCTATGCTTTTATCTAGAGGATAATGGCCTTTATTCAGAGGATAATGTTCTACTTGATATTCCAAACCCCATCCTAGGAAAATACACAGAAAATAAGATATTTTATTTAATAATTGACAACATCCCATTCTCAAATAAAAGAGAATCAACTTTGAAAACTAAAAAGTATAACAATGGTAATATTTATAATCTATAATTCTAATACACCATTTCTTCGTTCAAGTTATTTAGATGATAAAATAATCAAAAATACAGTTGGAGCAATAACAGGAGTAACATGCTTGAAATTCAAACAATAGACTACATCAAGCTTGCCAAATATCAAGATGGTTATAATCAATGCCCTAACTAGAGAACCACAATATCAGCACAGGGTGAGGGATAATTCACAGCAATAGTACCATCAAGGGTAGTCACGAAATAAATGATAAATACTAGACTCTTATGCCTTAATGAAGGCACCTAACTACTTTCATGATCACTTTTGGAATGCTAATACAGTGGCCTACATTCGTCATCCCATGGTGAAGGATATACTTTTGCAATAGGAGATCAGTGGGACAAGGGGTAGGTGGATCACCAAGATCCAGGACTAAGACCTTGAGTTAAGTCCAACTACAATGGTTTGTGGCCAAGGTTTGGCCAATTTGATGGCTAAGAGCATCCTTGATACAGTGGACAAGGCCACCATGGAGGATCTACAACAAACCAATTAAGAAATGAAATATTATACAACCAACCAATTAAGAAATGCAATATTAACTTCCTTAGAGTGGTAATGTTTAGTCTTTGCTTACTAAAGTGGAGAATTCCTGAAAGTTCCTCTGACATGTTCAACAGTTATAACCCTTAAAGGAGGAGGACAAGGACTATTACATATCATGATACGAGGGTTTCATAGCTTATGGTCATCACTTTAAATATGTAGAAGAATTATGGGTTTCTTTCTTGGAGAATATGGTGTCGATCCAACCTAATGCAAAGGGGTTTTTATTCTAATCTTTTGTTGAGTATTGCATAGTGCACATTGTTGGTAAGTGCCCTAGTTTACGAACGAAGCTTGTTGGTAAGTGCCCTAGTTTATCAACGTTCAATCTACGGGATATGTGGACGGTTGACTCATGATTAATGGAATATAAAAAGAATTTCATCATATTGGGTGGACTATTAGAACCTACCTTTCAAATGTAGATCAAGCCATGAATACAACCATACTGGGGCTTTGTACCCAGTGAACCAAAAAATAATCTTGTCCCCAACCTCATACACTCAAGCTAAGAATAGGGTTTGCTAATAACTCACCAGTACCATACTCTAATGCTACTACTGGAACGACATAAAGGAAATGCTATATATATACATTATAAAAGTACTCTCTTGGACTTCTTGGCATACAAATACATTAGTTTTTTTTTAAAATATTTGTGAAAAGACTGGATTCTACAACTTACTAACTCATAAAGATCAGAAGTTTCTTTTCCAAGTTATTCAATCATAGAAACAACTTGATAAATCAAACTATTTAAGGTAAGTTTATAGATCAGATAGAACAAAGTTCACCTAAATTTATGGTAATCACCTTCATCAACTAAATGTGTGTGTGTGCACATGCATAAATACCCAATACCGTAGTTCTCAAACAAAAGAAAACATAATTATACCTTTATTTGTGGAGCTTCGCGCTGTCTTTTTCTGCTTTACCTTTCAAAACATCATTCAACATACTTCAAATTTTTTCCNAAATATTTGTTTGTTTATGAAAATAACAAAACCAATCTAAATAAATACAATACTATTACAATGTAAATTACAATACTATTCAACTATTCAAGTAAATTAATTTTTAATAATAGATCACCTGATAAAACACGGAGAACCAAAAATGCTATGTATATAAGGCCATTGATCACATCAAAACGCCATTTATTGCCTCTTAACTATGAAAATGTTTCTCAATGCTATCCGTAACAAGTTCCAATGGAGGAGTCAAATAGCAATAGTAAAAATTAAACAATAAAATTATAGAAATAGTTGTTTTTAATGTACTCTTCCTTACCATTCATTGAGATCCTCTCTGTTTCGAGAATAATTTAATATTCTCTACTAAAAAAGACTAACCACATGAAGGTGGAAGCTCTTAAGGCCCCTCACCCCCCCTCACATCACTCTCAATTCCCCAAACCTAGTGCATATACTTGCAAATAACAATTTACTACAAATTATTTCACTCAATAGATGAAAGAAACTTTCATTAAATCATTCATTAAACCATTCAATCATTCAACAGATGAAAAACAAATTCATTAAACCATTCATTAAATCATTCATTAAACCATTCATTTAGTCAATACCCGATAAAAAAAACCAGTAAACCATTCATTAAAGCATTCATTTAACCATTCATTCATGAAATAGAGGAAAAAACCAAGTAAATTTTTTTATTATAAATAATAATTACTCGAAATTTCTTTAGTCACTTCCTTTTTACTTTTCTTCTCTTTAAATAGTTAGTCAAAAGCTCATCTTTCAGAATTTGATCCTCGGTCTCCCTACTAGACTGCTCGCAAGGTTGAACTTGTGGCAAGGGGCGATGAATTTATGCAATAATGTCAAAATATTTCATTAATATATTTTTAATTTTATAAATACAAGTAATTCATTTAAAAAAACATTACAAAGGTGTTTTTTTACCTAGAATGGGCACATCAGCATGTTCATCGTCATCCTGTACAGGCACAACCTATTCAGTGTTATCTGCATCTACATGCTCTGCAATTGAATTGTGTAGAATTTGAATTAATGTTCATCATCTGCAATTATCTATACAAAACAATAGCATACTAATAAATTCATTACCAGGAATCAAAGAATGATCTTCATCTAATTGGTGTACATCCTCGACATGAACGGGATCATTACTTTCCTGCTAAAAAATGAACAAATAAATTATGTTAATTTTTTATAACGAATAAATTGCATGAGAATTAATAAATTATCATTAAACTATATAGTTTTTATATACCTGCGCACCAGATGGATCAATAGAAGATTGTGTAGTATGCCCAAACAAGCTTCTCCGGCGTTCAACAATGGTGTCAAAGTCCTATTCAAAGCCAGGCTTCATGTCTTCTCGAGTGGGCAATTCTTTGAACCCTCCAGCCCACATATTTGCATGATGTCATTAATTTTACATTTTTTTGCAAGAATAAAATGAAAATAATTTTCTGTATATTATTTGGATGTGGTTTTGGGTTTTCTATACTTACATATCAGGCTGTCAAGTTCGAATAACCACCAGGCCCAAGCTCGTGTTGACCAATTTTTTCCATTCTTGACTTCGTGGCCTTAGATGTCTCTGACAACCTAATCAAGTGTTGAATTATGTTATTTGATGTTCCAAATTTGATATAAAAACTGATAATAATAAGGCTTACCATTACATTTTGGAATGTATTGTATACCTCCCTATTCCTAATGGTATCTTTCCTGCTTTTCTCAGACCCTTCTCTATTCCATCTTCAACTAGGGCTTTCCACTCCCTAGATGCAATCAATTGAGGGCGCTCATACCTAGGGTTCTTTTCAAGGTGAAGCCTATACTGGTCTCGGACAATCTTTAGATGTTGTCCAACCTTCTGTGGGAACTTCGATGTATCGAAGGTATATTTTTCGAACATACCAAACAAGCGATTAGTCATCTCATCCTTTAAATATTTTTCGTTCTTGTCCCACCTTGTGCAGATGGTGGGATTGAAGATCTCCAAAGACAAATCATTCAAATGTTTATAAAATATATCATTTCCTACAAAACATTAATGCCATCATTAGTCAAAATTAAAAAATATTATCGATATATTAGACACAAATTATAAAAACTAAATTGAACAATCTATAATAACGTAGAATATTCTTTATCTTTATTGGAACCAGTTATTTGTTCACCAAAAATGTTGTCACTACTGAACCAGTGCTAGTGACATGAGAAGATCCAGGAAATGCATCCACCTCTCTATCTAACTTTGCATCCACCCCTTCTTCTGCAGCATCTGTTGTGGGTCGGTGAACATCAGCCACACCCTCTGCTGGCATAGGGGGTGTCGCAGAGCATGTTTCTAACTTTTTAGTGGACAATAAGGGAGCAATGTGTGGTGTACATGGATTGGTTTGGTCACTGGGACCAACAACGCCTTGACCACCACTGTAAAGATGCATAACGTCTTGTAAATACAAACCATTGTATTATAAGTTCAATAGCATATAAAATTAAATATTATAAATTTCTAAATGAATCTACATTATTATTCAGGAACTTACTTGCAATTGTCGACATCTCTATAACAACAATTGAACCTTTGATTTGATCTCTCATGTTTGTGGAATTGTGGAATTGTCAATGTTAGATGAATTAGTTCCTCATTTTTTTTCCATGGTCTTCTATAGCACCCTCGATGGGTCTGTAGACCTACTAATTTCATTATCTTTCATCAACTAGGAGACCTCAAACTGTAAATAGTGTTGAGATGGTGTTTCATAAACCGAAACCCCTGTCTGCAACAAAAATATATAAAACATTGCTTAGTCTTTGAAGCAATAGTGTGCGAAAAAAATATATTAACAAAAATTGTCTATCATGATAGATTCATAGGATTACATCTAGGTTTACCTGATTCCTAGATGAGGATTTGGTCTGATGAACAGCTGGGGACTTACCCCGATCAACCACCTGCAAAAAAGTAGAGAACATTATCACAATGAATGCAATATGTAAAAGCTAACAAATACATAACAAAAATAAACATTCTGCTACATATTTTATATGTGTACAATTTTGAAGTATTTAGAATGTGGAATTACATTTAGGTTTACAGGTTGCCTCAAGGCTCCAGTCATCTGATCAATAGTTGGGGACTTTCCCCAGTCATCAATCTGCAAAAAAAAA
This sequence comes from Pseudotsuga menziesii, assembly GCA_001517045.1. NCBI lineage: Eukaryota > Viridiplantae > Streptophyta > Pinopsida > Pinales > Pinaceae > Pseudotsuga > Pseudotsuga menziesii. Next base: position 416,136 of record LPNX010222108.1, on the reverse strand, counting down.
TAGACAACATTATCATTATGAATGCAAACATAAAAACGAAAAAAAATCATAAAAAATAAACATTATGCTACACGATATACATGTGTATGATTTTAAAGTATTTCAAATGGAGAATTACATTCATGTTTACCTATTTCCCCAATACTGCAGTTGGCTAATAAATAGCTGGTTGGCTTCCCTGATCAACACTCTATATGGAAAATAGATAAGATTATATAAATGAGCCGAATATACTAATGAAAATACATAACAAAAAATCTGTTTGTCCATCCTAAAATTAATACAATGGAAATATGAATGTATACCTATCACCTTGATTCAGGTATACTAACATCTATGGAGAGGGAGGTGCCCCTGAGAGAACCCCGCATAAAAAACATACTAAAAATTACCTAACGAAACCAGAATATTCACTAAAACAATTCTAAAACATAACATTTTGATGTATACCTGTTGCCTCATGGATCGTGTAGTCCTCTCATCTTCTGCTGAGGTGATGATCCCCCCATCACCTCCCTGCGACGTCAACATAGGAAATTTATTAGAAAATTATAATTAAATGCTAACGAAAAATCCTATAGATGTTAAAATAATTAATAAAAGGTTGGGTAAATTGTTGGATGTACCACAACCATACTAATCGTGTTTGTATCTACATGATTCAAATTGTAATTAATAAGTAGTTCTTTGCTGACAGCTATTAATTTAATGGCACATACAAAGAGATGGTTTCCTTCATGTGACTTGAATATGCAATTGGGATGCTTAAGTGTAGACCCTGGTTTTGTACTGTTTATAAACCCCACAATATTACGAGTTGTTTTTGGCCTTCCGTCAATGTACAACATTGCTCCTTTATTTTGAGCTTTGTTTTTCAGTTGTATATAATTTGGTGACAAGCCATATCTACACATACTTCGTGTATATTGGACCAGGCACATCCAATCATTGTAGTTATAAGAGGGTCCAACATACTCCATCAATTATGTACATCTGACGTATCCAACCTTTATGCCATCCATGCAAAACAACCCCAATCCATGTAATGATGACGGTGCAATTCTATATATCCTCTCATTCAGACAAAAATCAGTGTTTATTTGAGGAAGATCCCTAGGAACCCATTATTTCACTATGTGCTTGTACCTTAAGGGCACCTCGTCATCTCCTACTGTTTCATCATCATAGGAACATGACCCCCCTCCTTTGACAAAAAATTCCATGCATTTCTTGAATTTTCTTCTTATCTTATAACATCTAGTTGATCTAGCCCTTGTAGACCTACTATATGTATCACTTTCCTCTAGCCTTCCCAAAATACCCTCGTTGGAGGAACATAGGTCTGACAAATACCTGTTTGGTTTTACCTATACCATGGATAGAACATATTTTCAAACACTTCATTAGAACACATTTTCAAAACTTTATTAAAAACCATTGAATTTTATTGATCAATATTTCCAGAATAGGTGTAGTATTGATATTAATCTCCATTATATGAGTCCATCATTTCTATCCATGCAGTTCATATATCACAAATAATGCATGACACTAAGCCTTGAATATTTAGTTTTTGAAGCCTTTATATGCAAGTTGGAACTATCATAGGGAACATAATCATCATCATCACATAGTCGATCATTCTATGATTATTTTGTGGTAGGAGAATGAATTCTTTGTTACAAGAATTAAATGGTATAAAGGTGCTTTATTACAGGACTTAAGATAGCTATGGAAATTCTTTGCAAACTTTTCATTCTATCCAAATACTCTATCATAATAGAAACCTTCAAGGTCAATCTTTCATATCACAAAATAAATCTTGTTAAACAAGAGGCTAAATTGTATTCCTAACATCCTCTCTCTCTCTCTCTCTATTAGAGGTGTCATAAATACCTCCTTCATGCAAGAGATAATTATTTTACTCTATACTTAATTTTTAATCCTACTTTTATTTATATTCATTCTATCTTAAAATAATGCAACAAATTCCAAAACATTATACACATAGTTTCTCCTATTAAGGGTCTCATATTTGTGTTTTTTTAAAGTTCCAAATGTCACTTCTGTCAACATATTCTGAGGTAAACCTAACTTCATATTTACCACGACCTAATGTAACCTTGGGTCTAGTTTTTATTCTTCTTCACATGTTACCAGTAGATCACTACTTCCATTCATACCAAGGCCATGCTATAACGTTTTTTTCCAATTTACTGTGTTTGTAGACTCATAATGACAATGTTGGTTACTATAAACAACCTATAAAATGTTGGTATCTCAAGCCGCTGTCAAGGATCAATATTGTTGGATAAAGATATTATCTATATGTCCAAGAGTTTGCACTTAAACTTTCTATGCTATGTATTAAATCACTCGATATACTTAGAGGAATCTGAGGTGCAAGGAATGAATTCATCAAATAAAGATACCTGGTGGACATTATGCATAAAAATAATACTCCAATACTGTATGAAATCCTCAAATGGATTCAATTCGAATATAGAGTTTTCTGGTCAATTTCCCTTCATAGGCCATCAAGGTTCCTTCCATAATTTTCTAAGAATGATTATATAAGGTCGCAATGTTCAAGATTTTTATCATATAAGCTACCATTATGATATTAGGATCTTTAATTGAGAGAATAACATGCACAACAATAAAACATAATCACAACACAAGAGACAAGAGACACAAATAATTTTCCTCGGGGAAACCATAAAGGAGAAAACCCCACAACTTCCTCAGATATAGAATCAGCACAAAAAGGTAAAACCGAAAAACAATAAGATGATCTCCCGACAGCAGCAACCTCTCTATCTCTCACATTGAGAGAGCTTCTCCTCTCTCACTCATGCACCCCAATGAGTGAGTGTGTGTATATGAGTATATGATAAATAGAGAGGCTCTTACTCTCTTTTTATATTTTTCCGTTCACTTGGAACCCACTCCAACATGTCAGCCTCACTTAACAATTACTTACTAGAGCCGACATCTCTAGGAGTGTCTAATAACCCTAGTGCCCCACCACTTGTGGGGACTTTGCCTCCTCTGACCAATAGGAGAGTAACACAATGGTGGGGACTATTGCCCCAACTTACAATGACTCACCTAGGGTCGACTTCACTAGGATAGTCTAATAACCCAAGGGCCCCACAACTATGGGAACTTTGACCCTTGTCCAATAGGAGTGTTACCCACAATGACTTGACATGACTTTCTCATTATAGAAACTTCCCGAAATAAACATTGGGGTATGACATGACTCAAATACATTATAATACATCCCAAAATAAACATTGAGTTACAATACATAATAAATACGGATGAATACATTCCAAAGTTACAATTACATCAACACGCAAGATAATTCCCTTTACTGTTGGTCAAAGATACCCAAGACTATTGGTTTAGTGTCTAAAGGAATGCCCTTAAACGATTGTGTTAAGGGTTCCCCAAATTTGAGTCACCATTGTTGTAGGTGACAGTCAATCCAAGCCCTTAAATGACCTCCCTTTTCTAAATATTTTAGGTTAGTTACCCATCTGTTTTGACACTGCTGCGATAAATAAGCACACCTTCATATTGGCCTCAAATTGTTATCCCAAAACCTCACCATTACCTCTTGGTCCCTCTCTCCAAATGTAGTCCTATTTGATATCTCTCCTTGACTGTATATTATGTATTTAAGTCATGATTTAAACAAAGTGGATAAGACTTCCCTCCATATAAACTTTAAACTCTTTTTTTGTTCATATATTCTTCAAGGCAGGTTATCTAATTCTTGGTGTTTATATTATTTCAAAATCATCCAATTTCTAGGACTATCTTCTACAAATATGCCACCTTTTTACCTTGATAGAGTTAGGATTAATTTTTTGTTGGGAATAAAAACAATTTGTTAGACAAGTTTAAGTAAAATATGGAGACTTGGAAATTGGAATTTAGAGATATAGGTGGCCCATGGATCACCTTAGTAGGAAGGAATCAAATGATAAAGTTTACACTATCCTTGTTTACTAGTAGATGCAGTCAATCGGCTTCTATTTTTCCTAGGAGTTCCTTCTCAGCTCCTAGACCCAAGCCTATGAAAGAATAGATCTCCTTGCCAGGATTTGGGACTTCCAAAATTTATGTTGTAACACCATCCCATATTTACCTGCGGATGCAGTCCCTTTTTATTTCTTTTACTCCTGAGAGTTCCTTTTCAACACTATCCTTGTATACATGTAGATGCAATAATTGGACTTCTATTATTCTTGGGAGGTCCTAGAGTGAATCCTACTGATGTTTTGATCCAATAAATATCACATTTTGGGATTTTAAATGTTTCTATTGTGTCTAAGGTGCACTGTCAGCATCATCTGCATATCTATGTATTTGTGTGTTTCTATGTTAATGCAAGAGTATCATTGGTTTTGAAAGTTTCATACTTTTTGAATTCATAGATAGTTTTAGTATTTTTTTAATAATATTCTAGTAGAAGTATACACCCTTAAGCATACTTCATTAACCCTTGGCATGCATTTCCTATAGTTTCCTAAAAGTGTCCAAAATAGTGACTGTAGCATTTTGGAAAAATCATACCTTTCACTTGGTGATAGCTCTGAAGGATTGATGATGTGGGTTGGTAGATAAAAAGGGATACTGCAACTTATTGGCATTGTATTTCTTCAAAATGGCCTTGTTTTCATTATCCATGCATGAAAGGGAATATTTTTTATGTTTTAGAAAAACAGGGTTGTTCTTGCTTGGCCTTAGGATTCTCACCATATGGGAAAGTCAGTTATTCCTTGTAGATAACTTTGCAACTTTTAGATTTCAAGTTGTACCTTTCTGCAGGCCTGGGCGTCCATTTTTCTGAATTGTTGAAAAACACTAAAAAGAGTGAAAGCGCTGATTTGGAGAATCCACTGTGTACATTTGGAGATTAGTTTGGAAAATCGTGTGCATGGGTTTTGTAGGAAATCTTGGATACTTAAGCCAAGTGACTTCATATTTCACCATAAATTCTCATGCATGATATGGCATGCATTTTCCTAAGCCACTTTAGAGTGATGTTTACTCTATTTTTTTACATAGATTTCAGTTTTGAGCTATAAGAGGAATTTTTATCAGTTGGTGTGCATACCTTTAAGTTTATGTAAGTATCCTAAAAAAGGATCTCCACCATATATAATATAGTATATAGGATGCATATAAAGTTGTGTCATAACCTGTGATTTGAAAATAGAATAATAATGTTGTAGAAAAACCCTACTCCTTCTCTTTGAAATCAAATAAAAATAGAATACTTAAGCCATACCCTAGAGCCTTCTTATACATCTGAGTAAGAGACCCTTAGGATTTACAAAATTAGCTCAGATCCAAATCAGGATTGACCCCCAAACTAGACTGAACCCTAGATCTATTTCAGTCCTGGGATCTGCACCCTTATCTATGCATGATGGATAGTCTTTAATAAGTGGGCTCCATCATGTAAGAGCAGGTCTCCTTGGGATATGCACCTTACTAGTAGAATTCATGCACCTTCTTTGACTAAGTCAAAATTAGAATTGTTCTAAAACTAAACAGTTCAATGCGAATAGAAAAAAAAATGCTAATTGAAACTCAAGGTGCTTTTCTTAACTTGAAAAAAAACCACTAACAAACGCAAACTACTGAAAAGAGTTTGCTGGAAATATAACAACAATAATCCATTCTATAATAGTCACACAAGTCATAGCCAATGCACCATACTACTGAGAAGAAGAATGAGGAAATTAAGTCTCACTGTCTTGTTTCATGATGCAACTGAAGCATCCAAACCCAGTTCACATGTGCACCCAAAACGAACACATGTGCAACGATGCTGAGAAGACTTCAGATATAGAAATTCTAACAGTGGTAACACATGCACAGGCTATTGCAGAACACTTCAGGGGCCCATCAATGCAGGTCACTCTTTTGAGGACATTAACAGAGAGGTTCTTAGGGTGGATATTGCCATTTTTTCTAATAACAATAGTAATTGATACTCCTATATTAGTTCTACTTGTGTTTGTAGGTATAGTCGTTCTATTAGAATTAGGTTTTCTATTATTTTTTGGAAAATTCATTTGCATTCCTCTTGTGGCCATTTATTATGTTGTGCTTTACAGTATTAGTCTTTAACGGGTGTTAGTGCACTCGTAATATTACCCTAATATGGAACTCGTAATCTCACCCTCTAATATGATCTGATCTTATTATGCACCATCACATTGTTCTTGTTGTTCTCTGATTGTGTGGTCCCTTGGGCATAAATATCCCTAGAATCAAGTCTAAAATATTTTTGAATGAACTCTGTGCATCAAGAAAGGAAATGTGGTCCATTTTGAAGTGATTCTGGACATGGACACTGGTAGAAAGCAACATATTTTACAACTATAGGCATGTAAATAGTGATGAAGAGGGTTATTTAGAAGGTATGGACCCAACTAGGGATTTTACAAACATATCTTAGACCCAAACTTAGCCCTGAAATGGCATTCAGGACCAACCCAAAACCATCAAACAGAAACCTTTCTCAATTCTAGGTGCATAAGAAGCAATTAAGGGTTGATTATGAAAGCTGAAAATGAATTTTTTCCCACTAAGACTGCAGTCCTTTGAATTCTTTCCATAGTAAAAAACCTAAGACATGAAACCCATGCTTAATTTTCTAGGTTATAAGAATGAATAAACTTCAAACATTTGGGGTACCAATAATCATCGACCAACACTTAAGAAAAAACCTACAACTTACTCAATTAAACCCCTTATTATACAAGGCATTGAATGAAAGGTTGGTAATTGACTTACCGGTAGTTGGCCATTCATAGTCATCATAATGGATCTCTCCAAATCGTTGGCCCTTGGTAATTGTAAAGAAAGTTGCAGCAATCTCCCTCTGAAACCTTACTTGTCGAAGGGCTGAAGGATGGGAAAAACGTTGTAATGGAAATTTCTGCAGGCATGAGAGGTCGACAATACTCATCAGAGGGATGAAGGATGGAAAAAAATGTGTAATGGAAATTTTCACAGGCACAATAGGTCGACAAATCATGATGCTGGTGTCGATAATGGTAAATGTGTTTTATTACGTTGACAATAGCCATAAAACCAATGACAATCATTGAATGTGTTTTTTAAAACAATTGTCTTATCTAGACTTTATGTTGATATCAATAATTTAATGTGTGTACTTACCCATCTAATGTGCCATGGTGTTTGTCCAATGTGCCATGCACTTACCCATCTAATGTGCCATGTACTTACCTTTATGTTGTTATCAATCATTTGGTATTGTATGATTTTCTTATCTTGGTTTTGAAGTAAGGCAATTTTCACCACATGTTGCTTCTATTATGAAGGAGATATGACAATGATGATGAATATGATGATGATGGTGAAGACGATGAAAACAAGGACAATGATGATGATGATCATGACAACGACGATGACAATTATGTTGATGAAGATGAAGATGATGATGATGAATATGGTGAAGTTGTTGTTGTTGTTGTTGATGATGATGATGATGATGATGATGATGATGAAGATGATGATGATGTATATGACGATGATGATGATGATGAAAATGTAGATGTTGATGATCATGATGACTGTGATGATGATGTCGATGAAGCTGATGATGATGGTAATCACGATGATGATGGTGATGATGATGATGATGATGATGATGGAAATGATGATGATCACCATAATCACTATCATCATCATGTTTATCATCATTATTTTCATGATCATGATCATCATCATAATCATAACAATCATCACCATCATCTTCATCATGTTGATCATAATAATTTTCATCATCATGATCCTCATTATCATGAACCTCATCATAATCATCATCATCATCATCATCATCATCATCTTCATCATCATGACCCTCATCATCATCATCATCGTCGTCGTCATCATCATCGTCGTTGTCTTCATCATCATCATCATGGTAATGGCGATGATGACATTAATGATGATGATGGAAATGATGATGATCACCATCATCATCATAATCACCATCTTCATCATCATCAGCATCATCGTCGTCATTGTAGTTGTTGTATTCATCATCATGAACCTCATCATCATGATCATGATCATCATCATCATCATCATCATCGTTGTCATCATCATCATCATCATCATCATCATCATCATCATCATCATCCTCATCGTCATCGTCATCATTTCCATCATCATCATCATCGTCGTCGTCGTCGTTGTCTTCTTCATCATCATGACCCTCATCATCATCATCATCGTCGTCGTCATCATCGTCATCTTCATCATCATCATCTTCATCATCATCATCATCGTTGTCGTCGTCTTCATCATCATAATATTCATCATCATGACCCTCATCATCATCATCATCGTCGTCATCATCATTGTTGTCTTCATCATCATGACCCTCATCATCATCATCATCATCGTCGTCATCATCATCATCATGATGGTAATGGCAATGACGATGAGGGAAACGATATAGTGTTGCAATGTGTCGTCGAAAAACCTACGCTAAGGACATCGAATATATGACGACTCATAAATAAAATCGAAAGGTACAGTACTTTTCATCATTGCAAACAGACACATCCATACTTTACGTCGGATGTCATCATATTTTTTGTTCAATTCCTATTGTGCAAATGGGTACCTAAATCCACTTTCAAAACTCAATTCTGAGAAATTCGATAAAACCATTAGAGGAAATATGGGGTCTAAAATGGGCCTTATAAGAAAATGCTCCAACAATAAATTTTGTGAGTTGGAATTCAAGAACCAATAGAATTTCAATAAAACAAGTCAACCATAATGGTTGAATTGACATATTTGTCACAAAAGAAGACTACTTTTTTTGTTCGTATTTTCGACATATCTCACCGTGTTCTTACTCAAATTCTGAGAAGGAGAGCTCGTTGGATGTGGAATTTAATTACGCATACAAAGAGTACCCACACTGCATAATTTTGACCTCGCTACCCCAAAAACAAGAAATACTTGAAAAAACGTGATGATGATGTCATCATCACATTTTTTCAGGTATTTCTTGTTTTTGGGGTAGTAGGGTCCATCAAAAGTAAGCAATGTGGGTACTCGTTGGATGTGTAATTAAATTCCGCATCCAACGAACTCTCCTGCTCAGAATTTGAGTAAAAACATAGGGAGATATGTCAAAAATACGAACACAAAAAGTAGTTTTTTTCATTCTTCCTCCAAAAATTAATAACTATTATTTTATTATTTTAACAAATATTTTATTATTTTCCCCAAGGACATCCATTTTAGACCTCAAATTTCCTCTAATGTGCATACTTTAATCCTTCTTTGACCAACCTAGAACGAGGGCCAAAATAGCTGCAAATATCATAAAAATAGGTGTCCATACTTATCTCTAAAATGGGTACCTAAATCCACTTTCAAAACTCAATTCCATGAAAGTCAACAAAAGTGCATATCTTGAAGGTTGGTTCTACCAACCTTCAAAGAGGGCCAAAATAACTCCAAATCTCATAAAAATAGGTGTCCATGCTTATCTCTCAATTGGGTACATATATCCACTTTCAAAACTCAATTCCGAGAAAGTCGACAAAAGTGCATCTTTTCAACCTTGGTTTGACTAACCTTGAACGATGCCCTGAATAGATCCAAATATCATAAAAATAGGTTTCCATTCTTATATTTCAAATGGGTATCTAATTCTAATTTAAAATTAAAATATCGAGAAAGTAAAAAAAACGACATATTTTCAACTTTGGTTTGATCAACCTTGAACGAGGGCCAAAAAAGCTCCAAATATAATAAAAATAGGTTTACATGCTTATCTTTGAAATGGGTACCTAAATCCACTTTTAAAACTCTATTCTGAGAAACTCAACAAAAGCGCATATTTTCAACCTTAGGTTTGATCAACCTTGAACGAGAGCCAAAATACTCCAAATCTCATAAAAATAGGTGTCCATGCTTATCTCTCAAATCGGTACCTAAATCCACTTTCAAAACTCAATTTCGAGAAAGTCGACACAAGTGAATATTTTCAACATTGGTTTTTCCAACCTTGAATGAGAGCCAAAATAGCTCCAAATCTCATAAAAATAGGTTTTCATGCTTATCTCTCAAATGGGTATCTAAATCTACTTTAAAATTTCAATTATGTGAAAGTCGACAAAAGTGCATATTTTCAACCTTGAACAAGGGCCAAACTAGCTCCAAATCTCATAAAAATAGGTTTCCATGCTTATCTCTCAAATGGGTACCTAAATGCACTTTCAAAACTCAATTCTAGAAGAGTCTACAAAAGTGCATGTTTTCGATCTTAGTTTGACCAACCTTGAACGAGGGCCAAAATAAATCCAAATATCATAAAAATAGGTGTCCATGCTTATCTCTCAAATGGTTATCTAAATCTACTTTAAAATTTCAATTCCGAGAAAGTCGACAAAAGTGCTTATTTTCAACCTTGGTTTGACCAACCTTGAACAAGGGCCAAAATAGCTCCAAATATCATAAAAATAGGTGTCCATGCTTATCACTCAAATGGGTACATGTTGACGCTTGGGATGTGTAGGTTGTTGGAATGAGTTGCTAAGCTCACAACCGAGGATGAAAACCTATCCAAAGGCTTTAGATAATCCTATGCGAGTATTATCCTATCCTTGAGTTGTTTGGTGTGGTTAACACCCACGGATATTTGGCCTCCACTGGCACTCTTTGAGTTGGTGAATTTTTATCCAACGGGATCAGTCTTCCTATGAAGGAAAATGAGGTATCGGATTTCTGCAAAACTACATATCTACCTAGAAAATAAAATTAAGCTAAATTGAAGCTATACTAAGGATATGTGTTGTTTGATTGGAAATTAGCTTGATTTGGAAAAACAGATAAGTATGTCCATCAATTTAATAGAAACGTGAAAGATATTTAATAACTTATCCACTCAAATTACCATTGATCAATTAAAATTGATTAACAATAAGTTAAGTATTCAGAACATTCAAGATTAACTTGTGACTAAAATGTTAATTGAAAAATTAACATTTATTATAGTATTTGTTGTAGAATCATTTGCAAAAATAGATAAATTTTTTAATTACATAAATTTATTTAAAACTAATACAAGGATCATAAGTGTAGAAAAACAAGAACTGTAGATCAGTGCTTATAATTTGCCAATGAGTTAGACAATGACAGTGAATAATCTGCAAAGGAGAAATCAATATTTATCAAATAAACTTGAATAAATAAATAAAAAGAGATTCAAGAACAACATAGCTATGTTAATAAAGGTCTGCAAGAAATTACAAAATATGGATTAAATAGAGTATCTTCAATCCTTCGTGTCGATTTATCTCTCCCCAAAATTCCCCCTCATGTACAACAATTGTCTTTGTTTAAATAGGAAAAAGGGACCATAACCATTTACAAAATTAGCTCTCACAGCTAGACGCAATAGAAATATCTAGAAAATTACGGCTCGAATAGGCCCAAAAATCTCCCAACTCCTTCACCATTTTCGGAAACGGCCTGCGTTTGGGGAAAAATACCCCATTTGGGAAGTGGGTGTTGAACAAAATCATCTGATTCTTCACGGTTTGGTGGAAAATTGAGCCGAAAATTAGCCTCTTCCAACTGATACACGATCCATTAACTTATTCCTTCCAGTTGCAAATAATCTGTAAACGAATTAGATCACCAAGTTCTTCATCCAATTTAATCTCTTCATTATGTCAAATCTCCACTTCTAAACTTGCACGTTAAAATATCAAACACGAATAAAATTTGTGCAAATAGCTCTGAAAAGGGAATGATCACTCACTAAAGATAAATGAATAAGATAAGGGATTAAATAATTTTTTTCTGTTCATTAATCTTGTGTCCTCATTAAAAAATCCAAAATCTATTTTCCCATAATATCGAAAATGGAATGTCGGGAAGGAAATCTTGAATTTGAAAAATCATTAAAACAAATCAAAATTGGGAAAAACCAAAGATCAAAACCAAATTAAAACCCTAAGTGAAAAATGAAATTACCAAAATTTACGAACCCAAAATCACTTAAAGTATAACCTAAGATAAACTTAGGGTCCGAAAAAATGCACGAATCAAAATATGAAAAAGTGATTTCAGCAATCCCCATCCCACATTGAGGGTTGCCTGAATGTTTTATTAAAAATATGAAAATTTTACCTCCCGCAATACACATTCCGCATTGCGGATTGCGGGAATAATTTTTTTTAAATGGAAAAATTAGACCTTCCCGCAATCCGTAAATGCGGATTGCTGGAACATTTAAAACTTGAACAATTAAAATTAAAGGTCCGGCATCCGCAAAAATGCATAAAAATACTTGGGAAGCTTGGAAAATTGCAATTTTATTTATTTATTGAAGGAAGTAATAAAATAACAATAGTTAAAAACCTAGAAATTATTTACTAAGAAAATCCAATATCTTAAAACCCTAAACGTAGAAAAAATAAAAACCATTTGCAATTTAATTCTTAAGAAAATAAATGTTGGAAACAAGTTACGTATATAGGAAAAGAATCACTCCTATAATATAGGAGAGTTAATGAATTCCATAAATAGGTTTCTAACATAATCATTTTCCAAGAATAGAAAACCCAGAATAATAATATTTCCATTTGCACAATAATAAATGAAAATCCTTTTAAATTGCAAAATGGAAAAAAATAGAAGTAATATTTTCAAAATCAAATTAGCTTATTGAAACTAAAATAATTATCCACGATCAAACTAATTTCACATTCGTGATTGTTGAATTTTAATCCCACAAATTTCTACATAATCATAAAACCAAATCTCATAGAGTTTAGGGAATTTAGGATTCAAACAAACTTAAACATGTGTTCTTTTAATTTTCATAACATCCAATTGTGTATAAATTTAATATATGTATTTAGTGAAATACACAAGCTAAGTTAATGAAAGTAAAAACATAACCATGATTATTTAAAAGATTTCAATAAGCTTAAACTAAACATTAAAAATATTAATCTAATATAAGAAAATAATGCAAAGACTAAGATTATTTACAATACTTACATTATGATTCTAGGAATGCATATGTGAAAATAAAACTCTATTAAGCTGAAATATCAAATTAATGCAATATCCAAAATCATGAGAGAAGAAATGATAAGATCAATCACAATTCTAGAGTGAAAGTAATAACTAACCATCATCTCGAATTATCAGTTTGTGCAGTGAAGACCAAACCTAGGTGGGGAATGTGAAAGATAACATGGTAAGTTAACAACCAAGATCATAGAACCAACTCAGATGAATAAAAGAGAAGATATATGCTAGAGATCAGTAAAAAAGGAAACATTCTAAATAATACCAAAGATATAAAATGCAGGAGAAGAGTTGCAAGCATTTATTTCGCAAATATACACATCCTTTATGCAATCCACAATTGCGGGTCATGGATTGCGAAAACGCAAGACTCAAACTCATTCAAACACTTTCCGCACCTACAACCCGCAATTGCGGGTTGCGGTTGCGAGGAAGATAAACCGCGATTATTGAAGAAAGTTTCTACACCCGCAATCCACATTTGCGGGTTGCGGAAAGGAAAATATTCAAATGCAAAACCAAGCTCCTGCAATCCGCAATGCGGGTTTTGGGAAAGGCAATATTTTAAGAAAAACTAACTCTTTCCGCAACTCACAAAAAGAGAAAAAATTAGTAAACTTTCAAAAGGGAAAATTGTTAACTAAATCAAATTATGTCAAAGGTAAGAATGCATGCAAACAGGATGAACAACCCTCAAATTTGACTAACATTACCTTTGCATATAAAAATTTGGGGCTCCCATGTTTTGGATAAAACATGGGATTTGTTGTAGCTACAACAGTACCTAAATCCACTTTCAAAACCTAATTCTGAGAAAGTTGATAGCAGTGCATATTTTCAAACTTCATTTGACCAACCTTGAAGTAGGGACAAAATACTCCAAATCTCATAAAAATAGGTTTCCATGCTTGTCTCTCAAATGGGTACCTAAATCCAATTTCAAAACTCAATACTGATAAATTAGACTAAAGTGCATACTTTCAACCTTGCTTTTACCAACCATGAATGAGGGCCAAATTACTCCAAATATCATAAAAATAGGTGCCCATGCTTATCTCTCAAATGGGTATCTAAATCTACTTTAAAATTTCAATCCTGAGAAAGCCAAGAAAAGTGCATGTTTTCAACCTTGGTTTGAACAACCTTGAACGAGGGCCAAAATAGCTCCAAATCTCATAAAAATAGGTGTCCATGCTTATCTCTCAAATGGGTACCTAAATCCACTTTCAAAATTCAATTTCGAGAATGTCAACAAAAGTGCATCTTTTCAACCTTGGTTTGACCAACCATAAACGAGGGCCAAAATAGCTCCACATCTCATAAACATAGGCGTCCATGCTTATCTTTCAAATCGGTATCTAAATCTAATTTAAAATTTCAATTCCGAGAAAGTGGACAAAAGTGAATATTTTCAACCTTAGTTTGACCAACCTTGAACAAGGGCCAAAATAGCTCCAAATCTTATAAAAATAGGTGTCTAAGCTTATCTCTCAAATGGGTACCGAAATCTGCTTTCAAAACTCAATTCCGAGAAAACCAACAAAAGTGCATATTTTCAAGGTTGGTTTGACCAACCTTAAACGAGGGCCAAAAGAGCTACAAATCTCATGAAAATAGTTTTCCATGCTTATCTCTCAAATGGGTATCTAATTCTACTTTAAAACTTCAATTCTGAGAAAGTCGACAAAAGGGCATGTTTTCAACCTTGGTTTGACCAACCTTGAATGAGGGCCAAAATAGATCCAAATCTGATAAAAATAGGTGTCCATGTGTATCTCTAAAATTGGTACCTAAATCCTCTTTCAAAATTCAATTACGAGAAAGTCGACAAAAGTGTATATTTTCAACATTAGTTTGACCAACCTTGAATGAGGGCCAAAATAGATCCAAATCTCATAGAAATAGGCATCCATGTTTATCTCTCAAATGGGTACATAAATCTACTTTAAAATTTGAATTTCGAGAAAGTCGACAAAAGTGAATATTTTCAACCTCGGTTTAACCAACCTTGAACGATTGAAAAGACAACCCCTAATTTCATAAAAATAGGTGTTCATGCTTATCTCTCAAATGTGTACCTAAATCCACTTTCAAATTTCAATTTTGAGAAAGTCAACAAAAGTGCATATTTTAAACCTTCGTTTGACCACCCTTGAACGACGGCCAAAATAGCTCCAAATCTCATAAAAATAGGTGTCCATGCTTATCTCTCAAATGGGTACCTAAATCCACTTTCAAAACTCAATTCAGAGAAATTCGACAAAACTGCACCTTTTCAACCTTGCTTTAACCAACCTTGAGCAAGGGATAAAATAGCTCCAAATCTCATAGAAATAGGTGTCTATGATTATCTCTCAAATGGGTATCTAAACCTACTTTAAAATGTCAATTCCGAGAAAGCCAACAAAAGTGCATATTTTCAACCTTGGTTTCACCAACCTTGAACGAGGGCCAAAATAGGTCCAAATGTCATAAAAATAGGTGTCCATGCTTATCTCTCAAATGGGTACATAAATCCACTTTCAAAACTCAATTACGAGAAAGTCAACAAAAGTGAAACATTTCAACCTTGGTAACCTTAAACGAGGGCCAAACTAGCTCCAAATCGCATCAAAAATCAACTCTGAGAAAGTCGACAAAAGTGCATATTTTCAACCTTGGTTTGACCAACCTTGAAGGAGGGTCAAAATAGCTTCAAATCTGATAAAAATAGGTTTCCATGCTTATCTCTCAACTTGGTATCTAATTCTACTTCAAAATTTTATTTCCGAGAAAGTCGACAAAAGGCATATTTTCTACCTTGGTTTGACCAACTTTGAAAGAGGGCCAAAATATCTCCAAATCTCATAAAAACAGGTGGCCATCCTTATCTCTCAAATGGGTACCTAAATCCAATTTCAAAACTCAATTCCTAGAAAGTCAACAAAACTGCCTAATTTCAACCTTGGTTTGACCAAACTTAAACGAGGGCCAAAATACTCCAAATCTCATAAAAATAGGTGTCCATGCTTATCTCTCAAATGGGTACCTAAATCGACTTTCAAAACTCAATTTCGATAAAGTCAACAAAAGTACATATTTTAAACCTTGGTTTAACAACCCTTGAACAAAGGCCAAAATAGATCCAAATCTCATAAAAATAGGTGTCCACGCTTATCTCTCAAATGGGCACCTAAATCCACTTCCAAAACTCAATTACAAGAAAGTCGACAAAACTGCATCTTTTCAACCTTGGTAACCTTGAACGAGGGAAAAAATAGCTCCAAATCTCATAAAAATAGGTGTCCATGCTTATCTCTCAAATGGGTACCTAAATCGAATTTAAAAACTCAATTCCGAGAAAATTGACAAAAGTGCATCTTTTCAACCTTGGTTTGGCCAACCTTGAACAAAGCCCAAAATAACTCCAAATCTCATAAAAATAGGTGTCCATGCTTATCTTTCAAATGGGTATCTAAATCTAATTTAAAATTTCAATTCTGAGAACATCAACAAAAGTGCATATTTTCAACCTTGGTTTGAACAACCTTGAGCGAGGGACAAAATAGTTCCAAATCTCATAAAGAATAGGTGTCCATGGTTATCTCTCAAATGGCTAACTAAATTCACTTTCAAAACTCAATTATGAGAAAGTTGACAAAGTGGATCTTTTCAACTTAGGTTTGACCAACCTTGAAGGAGGGCCAAAATAGATCCAAATATCATAAAAATAGGTGTCCATAGTTATCTCTCAAATGGGTATCTAAATATACTTTAAAATTTCAATTTTGAGAAAGTCGTCAGACGTTCATATTTTCAACCTTGCTTTGACCAAACTTGAAGGAGGGATAAAATAGCTCCAAATATCATAAAAATAGGTGTCCATGCTTCTCCCAAATGGGTACCTAACTCCCCTTTCAAAACTTAATTTCAAGAAAGTTGACAAAAGTACGTATTTTAAACCTTAGTTTGACCAACCTTGAATGACGAACAAAATAAATCTAAATATCATAAAATAGGTGTCCATGCTTATCTCTCAAATGGGAACCTAAATCCACTTTCAAAACTGAATTCTGAGAAATTCGACGAAAGTGCATATTTTGACCAACCTTGAACATGGGCCAAAATAGCTCCAAATCTCATAAAAATAGGTGTCTATGCTTATCCCTTAAATAGGTACCCAAATCCACTTTCAAATTTCAATTCTGAGAAAGTTGACAAAAGTATATATTTTCAATATTGGTTTGACCAACCTTGAACGAGGGCCAAAATAGCTGCAAATCTCATAAAACTATGTGTCCATGCTTATCTCTTAAATGGGTATCTAAATCTACTTTAAAATTTCAGTTCGGAGAAAGTTGACAAAAGTGGATATTTTTAACCTTGGTTTGAACAACATTGAACTAGGGCCAAAATAGCTCCAAATCTCATAAAAATAGGTGTCCATGCTTATCTCTCAAATGGGCACCTAAATTCACTTTCAAAAACCAATTTCGAGAAATTCGAGAGAAGTGCATCTCTGAACTTTGGTTTGACCAATCTGAACGAGGGAAAAAATAACTTCAAATCTCATAAAAATAGGTGTCCATGCTTATATCTCAAATGGGAATCTAAATCCACTTTAAAATTACATTTTTAGGTAAGTCGTCAAAATTGCATATTTTCAACCTTGGTTTGACCAACCTTGAATGAGGGCCAAAATAACTCCAAATATCATAAAAATAGGTGTCCATGCTTATCTCTCAATCGGGTACCTAAATCCACTTTCAAAATTCAATTTCAAGAAAGTTGAAAAAATGCATATTTTCAACCTTGGTCTTACCAACCTTGAACGAGGGCCAAAATAAATCTGAATCTCATGAAAATAGGTGTCCATGCTTATCTCTCAAATGGGTACCTAAATCCACTTTCAAAACTCAATTCTGAGAAAGTTAAAAAGGTGCATATTTTTAACCTTGGTTTGACCAACCCTTGAACGAGGGAAAAAATAACTTCAAATATGATAAAAATAGGTGTCCATGTTTATTTCTCAAAAGGTTATCTAAATATACTTTAACATTTCAATTCCAACAAAAGTCGCCAAAATTGCATATTTTCAACCTTTGTTTGACTAACCATGAATGGGGGCCAGAATAACTCCAAATCTGATAAAAATAGGTATCCATGCGTATCTCTCCAATGGGTACCTAAATCTACTTTAAAATTTCAATTCTTAGAAAGTCAACAAAAGTGCATATTTTCAACCTTGGTTTGAGCAACCTTGAACAAGGGCCAAAATAGCTCCAAATCTCATAAAAACAGTTTTCCATGCTTATCTCTCAAATGGGTATCCACTTTAAAAACTGAATTTCAAGAAAGTTGACAAAAGTGCATATTTTCAAGCTTGGTTTGACCAACCTTGAACGCGGGCCAAAATAGTCCAAATATAATAAAAATGGGTGTCCATGGTTATCTTCAAAATGGTTACCTAAATCAACTTTCAAAACTCAATTCTGAGAAAGTCGACAAAAATACATATTTTGAACCTTGGTTTGACCAACCTTGAACGAGGGCCAAAATAACTCCCAATCTCATAAAAATAGGTGTGCATGCTTATATATCAAATGGGTACCTAAATCATTTTCCGAAACACAATTCCAAGAAAGTCGAGAAAAGTGCATCTTTTCAACCTTGGTTTGACCAACCTTGAACGAGGGCATAAATATCTCCAAGTCTCATAAAAATAGGTGCCCATGCTTATCTCTCAAATGGGTACCTAAATCCACTTTCAAAACACAATTCCGAGAAAGTCGACAAAAGTGCATATTTGCAACCTTAGTTTGACCAACCTTGAATGAGGACCAAAATAGCTCCAAATCTCATAAAAATAGGTGTTCATGCTTTTCTCTCAAATGGGTACCTAAATCCACTTTCAAAACTCAATTCCTAGAAAGTCAACAAATGTGCATCTTTTCAACCTTGGTTTGAATAACCTTGAACGAGGTCCAAAATACTCCAAATCTAATAAAAATAGGTGTCCATACTTATCTCTCAAATGGGTACCTAAAGGCACTTTCAAAACTCAATTCCGAGAAAGTCGACAAAAGTGCATATTTTCAACCTTGGTTTGACCAACATTGAAGAAGGGCCAAATTAGCTCCAAATCTCATAAAATTAGGACTCCATGGTTATCTCTTAAATGGATCTCTCAATCTACTTTAAAATTTCAATTTCGAGAAAGTTGACAAAAGTTCATATTTTCCACCTTGGTTTGACCAACCTTGAATGAGGGCCAAAATGGCTCCAAATCTCATAAAAATAGGTGTCCATGCTTATCTCTCAAATGGGTACCTACATCCACTTTCAAAATTCAATTCCGAGAAAGTCGACAAAACCGGATATTTTCAACCTTGGTTTGACCAACAATGAACGAGGGCCAAAATACTTCAAATCTCATAAAAATAGGTGTCCATGCCTATCTCTCAAATGGCACCTAAATCCACTTTCAAAACCCAATTCCGATAAAGTGGACAAAAGTGCATATTTTTAACCTTGTTTTGAACAACCTTGAACGAGGGCCAAAATAGATCCAAATCTCATAAAAATAGGTGTCTATCCTTATCTCTCAAATGGCTACCTAAATCCACTTTCAAAACTCAATTCTGAGAATGTTGACAAAAGTGCATCTTTTCAACGTTGGTTTGACCAACCTTGAACGAGGGCAAAAATTGATCCAAATCTCATCAAAATAAGTGTCCATTGTTGTTAGAATAATCAACCCATAGTATTTACCCACTTAGACATTAATTCATTTATTTTTGTCTTATTTGCCTAGTCCATGAGTCCCACCATGTGCAAGTTGCTAATTGCCTATCCATAGAGGTCAAACTTTCCATCTTTGACTCATGTAGCACTTGGGAAAGCCTTAGGAATCAAATCTGCTTTATTCCTGGCCTCCTAGGCGCCCTTCTGCTTTTTCTGCTTTATTGCCTGCTTTTTCAGTGTTTTAAGGCACATAGGAAAGCAAGACTAGGTGAGGTGAATCAGCTTTGTTGCCTCTTCCTCCTCCACTCTTTCCTCCATGAAAAAGCATGTATGAGCTGCCATTCCACCACTCATTATCTTGCCCATGCGCCCTTGCCAATTCGTGAGCCTCATGACAGATTTGGGATCAGCTTTTTACACCTATGGGGGATTTGCCTATTTTGGGTAAGCCTGCTTTATGTTAGCTTTGGATGCCTCCTTATGCATTCGACCTATTGATGTATTCTATATATTCAGCAACCTATGTTATTATAGGTTTGGCTATTGTACACTGAGTTAATATAATTTTGTGTTACAGCTCCATATTCAGTCTCCATTGTTGAAAATTTTGCATGATCAATTGTAATTTGTTGTGAGTGAAATTAATCTATTGATGGTCAGAATTTCTACATGGTATCAGAGCCATTGTAGGTTATTACTCTCCTTCAAAAATTGTTTTGCAGGTTCGACATCAAGACTGGGAGCCTTCTACTGATAGCCGGGACAGATTTTCTAAAGCTATGGATTCACAGAAAACTATCTTGACTCCCTTCAACTATTTTGAATGGAAAGCAGAGATGGAGATCTTGTTGAGAGTGAAAGGCCTCTACAGGGTGACTATGGCAACAGAAGAAGAGCCCAATGCAACTGCAGAGAAGATCAAATGGCACAATCAGAGAGATGAGGCTTATGGCCTCCTATGTCTCAGTATTTCCCGAGACCTCCTTTCCCATCTCGATGGATTAAATTCACCGGATCAAGTATGGGAGAAGCTGTCTGAGCTTTTTGGAAAGACAGATGAGATGAGGGGACATCAGATCGAAAATGAGCTGATTTCTCTGAGTCCCAACAGCTTTGAATCCCTGCAGCTATATTTCTCCAAGTTCAAAGCACTAGTTTTGCAGCTGAAGCAGTGTGGTATCGAAAAGAAAGATGAGCAGCTCGTATTGGCCATCCTCTCGAAGCTAGGACTTGACTACTCAGTCTTTGTTTCGACCTTCTATGCCACAAAACTCACAGATCGAACCTGGAAGATGCCTAGCCTTGCAGATTTCATGGAATCTCTCACACAAGAACAAGACAAGCTAGTGATGATGGGCACCATCAAACCTTCCAAAGACCAAGCTATGGTTGCTGGAGATTCGAGGGTGGATTCTAAAAGCAAAAAGAAAGCTAAAAAGCCACCTGAGCAAAAAAGAGACAAGAAGCAGTCTCCAGAGGATCAACAAGGTCCCAAGAAAAATACCCAGAAGAAAAAAAACAAAGGTGATATGAACAAGTGCTCATACCGTTCGAA